>NDXB01017993.1:0-37589 GCA_002631895.1 Agapornis roseicollis
CAATCTCCTCTCTGCCCAACCTGGAGCTGTGCCTGGGATTGCTCTGACCCAGGTACAGGACCTAAATATCCAAAGCTTGCTTAGAAAAAAGAGCTTTGTCTAAAAACGGACCCAGCGTCCAATGCAAGTAATTACAGTGAAAGGGCTAAATAATCCCAGAATACAAAGCTGGACACTTATTCTGGGCTGAGGAAAATACCCCAGGCTTTCTCAGCTCCAGATCTCCCTCACGTTCCTGCTTCCCTTCTATCTGGGTGGAATTTTCTACCAAATGCTTGGATTGCCCAGGCGATGGTGAGGTCTGGGTGATGGTCACTGCCAGAGGGTTATGCAGGGTTAGATGCAGACACGGTTTGGGGAATGATGGGGTTGGCTTTCTCTCTTGTGGGAGGCAGCTATTGCGGGACCCAGACATTAGCATGAGTCTAGGATGTCTAGAAGGGATGGCTCTGTAACGCAGCCTATATTTGTCACGGTGTGTATGTGAGCACATACAGGAAAAGCAGTTGACACACACGCCATATTTAGGCTTTCTATACATAGAGTGGATGAACTTTCCTATCTGTGTACGAACATAGACGCAAAAGCTGCACCTCAGGGCTCTCTTCTACAAGACTCTACCAACCCTCAGGAGTTAAACAGCAAGGTTTTCACCAGCAAATGTCCCTCTTGGAGACCCCTGGATACCTTTGGCCTTATCCCAACAGCATGAACAGAGCTGTATCTCTCTATGCTTTGGCTTCTCTTACCCTGCCTAAACCTGCTCCAGAGTGACCACGCTCGGGCAGGTCCTTGCAGGAGGAACTTAGCCAAGCTTTGCTCTCAGGTGGGACTGAGATCCTTACTTACTCAGCCACTAATTCACCCAGGCTAGAAGCACTGGGGCCAAGTGACAAGATGAAGAGGGAATTGTGCTGCCTCCAGCCAGCCCCAAGGACCAAACTGTCCCTGGTACCAGCATCAAGGTAGAAATGAGACCTTTTGCAGCACACAAACACAAGAAGCTGCTTGTGGTGCATGCTCCTTCTGTGGATTAAAGAGCACTTCAATGTACAGGGCTGCAGGGAGAAGACCAGCTTGGAGAAACTGTGGTGCTCATGAGCACTGAAACCCTCCATGGATCTCTAGATGCAGCCCTGCACTGCCCATGGAGGTAAGTTGCATAGTCCTCACTTTCAAGGTTCAGCCCAAAAGCACATGGTTTGATCTGCTATGGCTGGTGCAACAGCACTGTAAATAGATTCCTGCACCTTCCCCTGCTCCTGCACAGGAGGGAGTGCAGATGTGCTAGTTTCAGCAGCGTGGAAAGCCAGAAAGGTATTTTTGGGGACCAACAGAAAATGCTCTGATCTGAAATGCGGAACTTGCCTTCTGCAGGATGGGGGGAGGAAGCCATCATTCTGAAAATGTCAAAAAGAGATGTTTCTGTTTCCAAATGTCAGCAAAAACCCCTTGTGCTGAGGCTGTGTTCCAAGGCTCCCAGGGATGTCTGCTTCAGGAGCTTTATGAGTTATCTGCTTAATTTTCCATTTCAAGTTCTCAGTTGGAGCCCTGCTGCAGGGGAAATGGCTAGTTAGAAAGGACCTGAAGGTCATCCAGTTCCAACCCACAGCCATGGGCAGGGACACCTCACACTAGAGCAGGTTGCTCCAAGCGTCATCCAGCCCGGCCTTGAGCCCTGCCAGGGATGGGGCAGCCACAGCTTCCTTGGGCAACCCATTCCAGTGCCTCAGCACCCTCACAGGGAAGAGCTTTTTCCTTATCTCCAACCTGAACTTCCCGTTTCAGTCTGAACCCATCACCCCTTGTCCTATCCCTGCAGTCCCTGATGCAGAGCCCCTCTGCAGCATCCTTGTAGCCCCCTTCAGACACTGGAAGCTGCTCTGAGGTCTCCACGCAGCTTCTCCAGGCTCAACAGCCCCAGTGTTCTCAGCCTGGCTTCATACAGGAGCTGCTCCAGCCCTGAGCATCCTCGTAGCCTCCTCTGGGCTTGCTCCATCAGCTCCATGTCCTTCTGATGTTGAGGACACTCCAAGCACCCTCCTGCTGCCATGGTTGTGCAGGTGATCCTCAGAACTCATTCTGCATCATGTTTCCAGACACTTTGCCCTCTGCTCATCAGGTTGATCACTCGGTTATCAGGACACTTAGCCCTTGTCCTGCTGCTTTCACACACAGCCATCCCCATTAATTCACACTGAGCTCACTATTGCTATTATGATTCTATGATTCTATGTAATTCCCAGCTGCCCAGACCGACCTTTTTCATTGTCTTGCTCCTCCATTTACCCTTCACTCATCACCAAATGGTGATTGGAAAGGGCCATGACCTGCTATTGCTATTGCCAGTAGGTCTTCAGAGGAGTTTTGTTATTTGATTGAAAGCAGCCTCTACCCTTTGGGTCAGTGTTTATCCTGTGTCTCTAATAAAGGCTGACAGGATGACTTTCAAGCCCTTGGTCCTGGAGCAAGCATTTGGACATTCCAGCAAGATTTGCATTCCTGTAAGTGAAAAGCAGGACCATCATTTGTGTTCCCTTGTCACCTCTGCTTACAGCTGCCTCTGTTCAAACTTCAGCATGGAGCCTGGCTTCCATAGCTTAAAAAAGAGTAAATCAAGGTAATCCCACTCTGATTCTCATTCCTCTCATTTGCTATGTAGGGAACACATGGAGAGCACTGTCAGGTATGAATTAAAACCACTGCAGAGGCACGAGCACTCCCCTGCTGTGCCTGCCTTTTTGGCTTCCCTCAGGACAGCTGAAGACTGAGCAGAGATGGAGGCACTGGTAGGACATCCCTCATCTCCTGGAGCACTGTCTGTAACTGGTGTTGAGCTGCTGGCCTTTCTGGTACAGATGCTTAGGGCATCTACACATTGAAGCCCATCTGCATGCATTGATGGCTGGAGACAACACAGTTAATACGCTCCACTGTTTGCCTTCAGGGGAGCCCAAAGGCCTGGAGCTGGGTTCAGCAGTCCTGCAGAGCTGCCAGGTACTGAACTGCTACCACCCTTTGCAAGGCACTGCTCACCTGATGCACAGGGCTCTGTGAAAACCAAGCCTGTTTGCAGAACTGGTGTCCTGTTTTGCCACTCACTGCCTTCATCACTAAACAGTCATGTTCCTTCCCGGTAGAGCAGACACCCTCCTACTCCTCTTTGCATGCAGATCTTCCTATTCACATCCTCACTACGTGAATCTATTCCACGTGACACTCAGAAAATAGGATGCTAGGGAGCCTCATGGCGTCCTTAGTGGACCTGCTCTTTTCTTTCTTGAGACTTTACAATCACATTCAGAGCCTCAGTAGCTGACATTGTGGATTTTCTAGGGAAGTATTTCTCTTCTGGAGCATTTCAATAATAGTAGCTGCAGTTAAGGATATGCTTTTAAATTCAGGCTGGAGATTATTATAGAGTCAAAGCTCACTGATTTTGCCTTTTATGTGTGAAAGGCTTCCTCTGTCATCTGAGTGATTGGCCACACAGATGAACTGGTGTCCCAAGAGGTCCCAAGTGGAAAACATCCTAAGAAAACTGTTAGAACTGGTTGCTTGCAGCTTCTTCTATCCTATCTTACCCCGTGACTCCACAATCTATTACAGGCTCTTACGCAGTTTGTGAAATGAGCTGACAGACATTTTGGCCAACATTCCCAATGCAGTCCCAAACTGTCAGCAGCCCAGTACCCATGAAAGCCAGCTCAGCGAGGGCTTTGGGTGGGTGTTGACATCAGCAAAATAGGAACATGGAAGCCTTGCAAGGAGAAAAAGGGAAGGGACACGGAATGCTAAGCATGAGCACTCAACTGACAATGTTTTCACCTAAAGCAGCGCTTCAGAATACTCAGCTTTTTCCACCCAAATGAACCAGCAGCACCCAGTCAGTATTTCTGCAGCTCTTTTCACTCACCCTTGAAACCCTCTTCAAGGCAGCCCTGTCCCTTGGACCAAGGTTGTGTGATGTGATGCTTCGGACAGTCCAGCTACACCCTGTGCCACCACAAAGCTGTTGCCTCTCTCTCTGCATGGACACAGATGTCCTGCTGTGCTGTATAAAGGGAAGAGCAAGGTATTGGCTGCAGTCTGGGAAGTGCCAGAAAGGTGATTCTAACAGGGCAGCCTGCAAGCTCTTCTAAAGACAAACTGCCTTTCAACTNCCTGTGCCACCACAAAGCTGTTGCCTCTCTCTGCATGGACACAGATGTCCTGCTGTGCTGTATAAAGGGAAGAGCAAGGTATTGGCTGCAGTCTGGGAAGTGCCAGAAAGGTGATTCTAACAGGGCAGCCTGCAAGCTCTTCTAAAGACAAACTGCCTTTCAACTAGTCATAAGGCATTATCTTCTTCCAGTCTGGCAGCAGAACATTACCTATATTGTACCAAATGGACAGGCAGCATGAAGAGCTGATGATGGAGGTTCTGACAGCATTACCAACACTGGCTCTTACCTTTTTTGTATGGAGCCAAGGCTTTTGGCACTTCTCTGTCCTTAAAATCCATCTTGTAAGCAAACAGGATTCAATAAACTTTTATCTGATTCCTCCACATGTGTGAATGGAATCATCTCTTCCTGCTGCAGGAAATGAAAGAGAACATTCTGAGACAGGAAGATGAAGGCTAGAGCATGGGCGAGATTGAAGACATGATGAAACCATGAATGTCCTGTGCAGCAGTGCCAAAGAAGACTGCAAAGAAGAATAAAAGGGCAGCCACTGCTTAGCTCCTCTTTGCTTCCAAACAGTCCTCACAGCACTGGGAATAGTGGTGCCCCGAATAAGGAGAGATCAGCAGCTGGAGAGCATCGCTCCTCTTTGGAGTGCATCAGAGAAAGGCTGAACTGCTTTACCTAAAGAGCAAAGATGACTCAAATCTGATTGGGTTGAGCTCATTGGCTTAAGCTCAAAAGCACAAATGGATCAAGGGGTTTGTGACAGTGACACTGTCATCCGTGAGCTCTGGGACTGAACGGCTAATCCTGTGCATCCCTTTCAGTGTCACTGCCCTCGAAAGAGCCAGCCCAACACCAGCACCCACAGTCCCTGCTCGGAAATTGCTTTTGAGTCCTCTTTGCTCTGTCCTGTCCTGGACACCAACCCTAGTCCAGAGAACGGCATCGGTCTGGATGGACGGGCAGCATCTGTATGTTTCAATGCCTAGAAGTGGGCAAGAGTTTCCTTATGTTCAAGTAAGGTTAAAATCATTCGAGGAAACAGACAGGCAGTTTTCCCAGTAGCCTTACTAAAGCCTTGATTTCTGGTGCTAATAGTTCTAGTGTATTTGTCTAGTCTATGTCAGCACAGTCTATTTACTCTTCTTCCTACATCTCTCACTTGATTCAAATAATTTTAATTGCAGGAAAACCAAGTATCTGCTCTAAGTGAGCAGCCAGCACCCAAAACATTCTCATGCCCAGTACATGTGAAGACCTCAGAGCAGTTTTCAGTGTCTGAAGGGGCTACAGGGATGCTGGAGAGGGGCTCTTCATCAGGGACTGTAGGGATAGGACAAGGGGTGATGGGTTCAAACTGAAACAGGGGAAGCTCAGGTTAGATATAAGGAAGAAGTCCTTCCTGTGTGGGTGCTGAGGCACTGGAATGGGTTGTCCAAGGTCCATGCCCTGGTTCAAAGAAGCCCTTCAGCTTATACCTCTGGTTTTCAGAGACATGGCAGATGTGTGGTAAGGTAAAACAGGACTAACCTGGGGAAGCTGGATGAAGAGATGCTGTTAAACCCTCTGTATTTCCCTGCTGGGAAGCCATTTCCCTCCATTTCAGAGAGGGTTTATAAGGCACCAGCAACTCAGTGTGGAACCTCTGCCACCTGCTCGTGCAGTGCCTTGTCAGCATTAAAAAGTGGAGGCTTTTAATGGCATCTGGCTGTACTGTTCCTGTGTTATAAATAGCAATAAAACTGTGTCTTGACAGATAAATCTCTCCTCTAATCTCTTGAAATACTTGACAACCATTAAGGAAATGCAGAGCTTGTTTAACACATGTGTTGTATTCTAAAGGAGGCCTGAAAAGATGAGGAAAAGCAATACTTGTCCTGCTTCTCCTTTCATTAGGAATTCTGGCCCTGGGTTTGCAGCTTTGCTTGAAAGATGCTCAGGTCAATCGGAGCTGTAAGAATGGAGATTTCCTGCAAATGAATCACCAAAAAACCCCACTCTCCAGATATTTCTTATCTCTAAATTTTAATTACAATGAATTGGATCTGGTGTTCAAACAAGGAATGGGTTTTTAAGTCTTGTGCTATTCCAATTCATCGGGGTTGAAAAATCTATATCTAATTTTGGACATCCTGCCATTGCCCTGAGCAACCACTAAGACCAAGGGCACATCTGAAGCCCTCCTTTCTTCAAGTGCTGTGGTTACTGCCCAGAGCCCTTGCCTGGTCCATTTGAGCGTGATTTAAAGGGAGCTGCAGCACTTAAACACAGAAGAACCAACACATTTTCCCTACAAGAGTGGCTACCTGTTGTTCAAGCCCAAAGATTCCCATGCTGGAAAAAGACCCAAAGGATGTACAAATACCTTTTGTCCTTCTGGCTGTGTTCTGTTCTGGGTTTTATTGCCTGTGTGGTTATGTAAAGTGTCTTGTGCTTCAACATGTCCAAGTCAGGATTTCAATAGGCCTTGAGGTGCCCTGTGGGAGCAGAGATGATGTTGCCCTCTCCAGCACCAATGGCAGGAGCAGGTTAGAAGAGGCATGTCCCCTCCCTGTTCAGCTCATGGCCAAGACAAGCTGCTGTGTTTGGAGAGCTGTGGGGAACACACTTCTTCTCAGGCAGCCAGGCTGGCTGCAGTCCCAGGATGCAAACAAGGCTGAACAAGGCAGCCCGCAGCAAGAGGGAAGCCTCCTGCAGTGGTCTAAAGCTCACTGTCCTCTCCTCTGGTCACTGTCTCTGCCAGAGACTTTGTAGTGAAGCTGTGGACAGGTTCAATATCTCACAGGCCCAATGTGGGCACCTGTCTCCAGCTACTCTTGCAGGTCTCCAGCGCTTGTGCTCAGCCCCATTGATGTCCAGAGACCTGCAGGGAGGTGTACGCTGTCATACAGCAGCCCAGATCCTGCACTTCTTGAACTTTATCCTCAGGTTCTTTTTGTTCAGCCCATTGCCCTGCACCAGACTGCAATCACTTGGCCTCCCTACGCTTGTGTCCACATTCTTTCCACTGGAGCAGCTTGTTCCAAGCCCCTGGGTCCAACCTGGCCTTGAGCACTGCCAGGGATGGGGCAGCCACAGCTTCTCCATTCAACCCATNCACTGGAGCATTCCAAGCCCCTGGGTCCAACCTGGCCTTGAGCACTGCCAGGGATGGGGCAGCCACAGCTTCTCCATTCAACCCATTCCAGTGTCCCAGCACCCTCTTCTGCCTCAGAGCTCAGCTCAGTCTCCCCTGGGGTAGGTTCAAGCCATTCCCCTTGGCCTGGCCCTACAGGCCCTTGTCCCAGGCCCCTCTCCAGGTTCCCTACAGTCCCTTTAGGCCCTGGAGCTGCTCTCAGGTCTCCCCTTCAGGAGCCTTCTCTCCCCCAGGCTGCCCCAGCCCAGCTCTCTCAGCCTGGCTCCAGAGCAGAGCTGCTCCAGCCCTCGCAGCAGCTCCATGGCCTCCTCTGCCCTCGCTCCAACAGTAAGTGGGACAGTGACAATTGAAATAGGGCAGGACGTCTGTTTTCAGCCCCATCAGAAGTGTCTGTCTGGGGGCATTAGCTCCAGTTGGAGTTACACAGCATACTCACTGCTGGGGTAACAAAGTCTATTTATTTAGTTTGCCTTAAAACATCATTGAAATAAAATCCCACAACTGGCTGGACTGCAAACATCCTGGCCCACACCACGATATCCAAAACCAGGATTAAGTGTGTCCCATAGGATCCTTATGGAGGAGTTGTTGCCCCAAACATCCGGAACACTCTTCTTTGCCTTCTCAACGTTTTTATAAGGTCTCTAAGGGTGAATTCCCTGTAGCACCAAGGAAGAAAACAAGAAACAGACTTAGTTTTTGACCCTTGTAAATGACATCCACAAGTTGAGCTGGCCCTGGCTTTGTGAGACACAGTGGTCTGTTACTTGATCCCTGTGGGAATAGAGGAGGCTTCCAAAGAAACTCCCTCAGAGGCATGAGTTAGGACATCCCTCAGCCAAGATACAAACTAGGTAAAAACTACAGAGGAACAGGGATCAAGTGATGGTGTTGGAACAGGGATGCAAAAGCGGCAAGAGGAGCACATAGGCTCATAGAGGGGAAACTGGACAGACCTGGGATTGAATTCCTCCAGCCCTGCTTCCTCCTCGATGTGTGTGGGTACCCTCCATGCTGAGCACTACATGCTGCTCACAGCCACTCAGCTCAGAAGCCACTCGAGCTTGAAAGCTATTCCTTTGAAGAGCAGGAATGGAGTGTCCTTGTCCTGTTTGCTATTGGCTTTGCTGGGGAATCTGACAAAACCCACACCACCAGAGAAAGATGCACATGGGACTATCCCAGAAGCGTCTTCACTTCCTCTTAAACACAAGGCAAGAGAGAACATCAGGTCCCTACCACTGCACTGTGCTGCTATACAACAAACTGGATAAGAAAACTCCCAGGACATTCTTATCAATAATGAGCTTTTACTCCCTCTTCCTTCAGAAACACCCCTGGGAGCTAGAACTGCATTAGAAATGACTTGTACTTGCTGTGAGATCCAGATGGGAGCAGCAAGTCCTCCCAAGAGATAAATAACAAAGTCCAATCTACTAGAACCTGCGAATACGACATCCAAAAAAGATCCCAGAACTCTGGATCACTTGAAGCTGCTTTATCTTCATCATCTAAAACAATGGCTTTGAGCACATTATAATCTCTCATGCACTGATGGAAACCAGATTTCATTGTGTATTTTCTCCTGCATTCTTTAAATGACTTTCTGAACCTCAGAAGCCATTCCAAGCTCAAGGATTTGCTTTATGTATCTTATTTTATGTCTTATTTCAACTATCCCTGGCCAAATCCATCCCTCATCTCAGGCCATTGGCTACAGTTGTCTAAGAGAGAGGACAGACTTGGCATCTGTGAGACCCACAGCTCTAACACAGTAACACCCAGCACAAGGCAGAGAAACCACTGGAGTCTGCTTCAAACTCCAGCAAAAATAGCAAATTCAGACTCCCAGGCCACATCCTCATGCTTTAAACATCCCCTTTAAAAGCCGAGACCACTCAGGGCTTCCTCAGGGACTCCAGTTCCTGAGGGCTGAGAGCTCTGGGCTCATAGGATCCAGTCCTTTGGCAGGCTAAGCTCCAGCGACCAGCACCACTCAGTCCTGCCAGGGCCTTAAGGGTCTCCCCTCCAGTGGGTTCCTGTAAACATCAACTGGAATTAAGCCACCAGTTTGCAGGACCGAGTTCCTAGCACAAGAGGTGACAAGATGCAGCTATATTTTGGCTGCTGACTCCCGACATCCACACACAGAGCAGAAGAATTCCCATGTCTTCCCATTAAGAGCTGCTGCCTCTTTGCCAGGTCACAAATAAACAGTATTTCAGGTGATAAATAAACAGCATTTCAGGTCATTATATTCTCCTGGTGGTGTTTTTGCTCTGTCACAGGGTTAGGTGCATCAACAGCCCTCACATCAGATGTAACACTGAATGTAAAACTAACCTTCTGGTCCCACACATGATCCTGGCTTCCTTCTGCATTTTCCTTGCCCAACATCCATCTCCTATCCCAGGGGAAGCAAGTCCTGTGTTACTCAGCTGGAAGGAAAAATGGAAAGGAGTTATTGAAGACACTGGACTCACTTCCTCAAATGACAAAGAACAAAAGCACTGCCTTGGAGTAGTTGTAAAGTAATAACAGAGCGAGTCCAGCTCTGTGGGCTCTGCAGAGCTCGGTGCTAAGCAGTGGTGAAATGCCATGTTGCAAGGGAAAAACCCGTTCTGAAAGCTGCCACCTGAGAGCAAGGACTTCAGAGAGGGGCAGTTTGCAAGAGACTGGGCTGCCAGTGACACCCGAGGCACAAGAAGTGCCAGCTGACACCAGAGACGGGAGATCTCAGCTGTGTTGCTCGCTACCTGCCTGCATGTCATGCCAGATCCTGCAGTGTTGTACGGAAGAGCTTGGAGAAACAACCTGAGCATGAAGAGAGAGGTGCAGAGCCTGCCCAGTGTGAAGATGAAGGATGCTCAGTCTCCTGTAGGAGGGATCAGTGCTCACTTCCCATCCCCAGGAAGAGCAGAGTGAGGAATTTTCCCCCCTGGTCCCACACCAGTGGCCGGGATGAGGACGCTGCAGGCAGGATCCACACATTCAGGTCAGGTCAGGAGCTGCTGGGGGGCTCGGTGCTGCTCTCACCGCTCCCCAGCGGCCCCGCAGCAGCGCGCAGCGCCGGCGCTGCGCTGCCCTCTTATGGGCTGCCCCCGGCACCGCGGCACCACTGCCCGGGGCTGGGGCGTCCCGTTCAGCGGGGGTTTGTGGGTGCCCCCGGGGATTGAGGGTGCCGCAGTGACGGCACAGCCACAGCCGGCGCTGCCCCAGGCCTGCTTTCCCTAGCAGAATCCAGGGCTCAGCAAGCACAGCTCCCATGCACACCAAATACCACCCAAGGGTGCCCCGGCTCCGTTCCTCTCTGCTCTATCGTAGTGGTCTCCTCTGCTTCAGGAGCTTCCACCCTTGCTGTTAGAAGGCCTGGGGAGCAAGAAGGAGGAGAGGGAGGATTAAACCGGGCCCAATCCAGCCCCATGTGCTGGGCTGAGCACCCCAAAGTGGGCAATGCTCCACGCTTGGAGCCAGGGCAGCCCCGTTTGGCTGGGATCTGGCTCACAGCGTCTGCCCCTTTGGGTGGAGGGGAGCTGGGATTATGGCTTCCCCCAGACCTCACTGAGCCTCCAGCCCCCTGCCAGCAAGTGTCCTCATTAGGATCCCAGCCTGGTTTGGGTTGAAGGCACCTTAAAGCTCCTCCAGCTCCAACCCCTGCCACAGGCAGGGACCCCTTCCCCTGGAGCACCTTGCTCCAAGCCCCTGTGTCCAACCTGGCCTTGAGCACTGCCAGGGATGGGGCAGCCACAGCTTCTCTGGGCCATCACCCTGGGCCAGCGCCTCAGCACCCTCACAGGGAACAGCTTCTGCCTCAGAGCTCAGCTCAGCCTCCCCTCGGGCAGGTTCAAGCCATTTCCCTTGGCCTGCCCCTACTGCTGAGCATGCAGATGCCCAAAGGGCCTTTAAAACACCACAACACTGACAACNCTCCCAGGGATTCTGCCTCAGAGCTCAGCTCAGTCTCCCCTCGGGCAGGTTCAAGCCATTCCCCTTGGCCTGTCCCTACTGCTGAGCATGCAGATGCCCAAAGGGCCTTTAAAACACCACAACACTGACAACATCATTCCTTCACTGCACCAATCTGGGACACACAAGGAGTTCCCAGCATCCTTCCACAGCGCATGGCACAGCCTGTGTGCTACTACATGGAATAATGAATCCTCCTCTTCATTTCAAAGCCTCCTGATGTGTTTTAAGGCAGCTCCGTGGTGCGTGGGGGCCTGGGCTGCCAGCTCCAAGTGCTAACATGGATCCAACCCCCAAAGCATGGGGATCCTCAGTGAGGAAAGCTGGGGCTTGTTGTATTTTATACGTGAAGCTCTGGAGGACACAAAGGACCCGTGAGCGGGGCTGGGAGCTCGCTGTGTCTGACAGGAAGGGAAGGGACCCTCGGCCAGAGGAGACCCTGGAGCTGGTCCCTGTGTCCCCATCCACACACAGGCCCTGGAATAGGGGGACATTACCCCCTGCCTCAGTGCTCCTGCCCCAGCCATTGCGGCCACCATTGCCCCTCAGCCCCTTCCTCCTCCTCCCTTCAGCCCCCTCCTCTCACTCCCTTCCTGCCAAGCCCCCCCACCTCCAGCACCCGAGCCCCAAACCCCTCCTTCCCTCTCCTCACACCCGCCTCCATCTTCCCACACCCCCTCCGCCTGCGCTCCTCCTGCCGGCAGGGGGCGCTGCAGCAGCGCTGGGGAGCCCCTTGTCGGCGGGGGCGCCGCTCTGTCCGCCCGCGGGAGGCGGCGGCGCGGGGCGGGCCGCGGGCTCGGCGTGAGGCGGGCGGCGGGGCCGGGCGCGGGGCCCGGCGGGAGCAGCATGGCCGCCAGCCTGTGGATGGGGGACGTGAGTGTCCGGCCGGGACCCGCGCGGGGGCTTCGTGGGGCGGGCAGAGGGGAGGGGGCAGAGCAGCGGCCGAGGCGGCGGCACCGGGGAGAGCGGGGTTGGGGTGCGCTGAGCGGCGGGCACCGCACATTGACACCGGTACAGTGACACCGGTACATTGACACTGGCACATTGACGCCGGCACATTGACGCCGGCACATTGACGCCGGCACATTGACGCCGGTACTGTGACACCAGCACACTGACACTGGTACATTGACATCAGCACATTGACGCCGGCACATTGACACCAGTACATTGACACTGGTACATTGACAGCGGTACATTGACAGCAGCACACTGACACCGGCACATTGATACCGGTACATTGACACGGGCACACTGGCACCGGCGGACTGGCACCAGCACATTCACATTGACACTGGCACACTGACACCAGTACAGTGACACCGGCAGACTGACACCGGTACATTGACACCAGTACATTGACAGTGTCACATTCACATTGACACTGGCACACTGACACCCCCACATTGACACCCCCACATTGACTGGCTGGCACCCGCACACTGACACTGGCACATTGACACCAGCACACTGACACCCGCACACTGACTGACACCCACACACTGACACCCACACTCGAACTGACACCCACCCACACAGTGACCCCCGCATACTGACCCCCGCACAGTGGCTGATGGACTGCCACCCTCGTACTGACTGACCGATACCCTCCCACACTGACACCCCACTAAGCTCCTGAAGTGACCGATCCTCTCCTGTGCACGCTGGCAAGCTCACACTCAGTTGGAGGCTCTGACCCAAGCCCAGCACACTAGTGAGCAGTTACACACCCACAGGCACAGTCAGACACACACACACACACACCCCCCCGAATGACCCTTGTTGCACCCGTGGCACTTACACCAGTGTCTTGGCTGCCTGTGCTCACACTGATGCACACTAATGTGCTGGTGCTCTGCGTGGCACTTACACCCTCATGCCTGTGCACGTGCATGTGTGCAGGGTTTATACACTGCTCATGTGCTTGTAGGCACTTGCATGCTCATGGTCATACACTCCTGAGGCTACCACGTACACACTTACACCACTTACTCACACATGCTTGTGCTGCTCAGGTTGCATGCTTGTACTCACACCTGCAGGCACTCACATGCTTGGATGCACCTACCCAAGAGTACCCCTTGCTACACCCCGCTCACTGTAGGTGCACTCACACATTTGGAAGGATTTGCAGGCTTCTGCGTGCACACACACTTGTGAGCACTTACACACACAGCAGCTCCCTCATTCCTCCCTGCTTGTGCACCTGCAGCACGCTCACACTCGCAGATGCTTCTCTCCCTGCCTGCTCACATGCACGCTCACAGTGATACGCACCAGTGTCCCTTGTTGTCCGCCCTTCACTCACACTCAACACACCCTCATACTCCTGTGCCTGTGTCCCTTCCCCTTCCCACTGTGCACACGCACTTTGATACATGTATGAGTATGAAACACATCTATACATGTATGAAAGTATGTGTACTCACCCCCAGTGCATGGCATCCACCATGCTCTTGTCTGCATGTGCTCACATTGTACTCTAGTGCCTGCACTGCCTGTGTCTATGACTTTCACAGTCATATCCACAGTCCCACCACGGTATCGTGCTGTCCTTGCTACCTGCCACATGCTGCACACACCTACTCAGAGCCAGGCATGTGCAGCTACACCAGTGTGTGCAGTTACACCGGCGTATTGCCATGTTGCCTGTTACCTGCACACATCTTCCTCCTCTCAGACCCACAGCAGCACGTTGCCTGGGCCTGCCTGCACACACGAGTACCCTGTAGCCTTCCTCAGTCCCTCTCACATGTGTGTGGGGTTGCTGAGGATCCTGCTGGGTGCTTTTCTCATACACACCCTCACAGCAAGTGTGCATTGCACACACACACACTGACACTTCAGGGAGTCTTTCACTCCCTGCTGCTCGTGCAAGCAAACTCTGTGGAGTTTGCTGTTTCTCTTTTACTCAGACAAAGGGTTATCCACCACCTCTCCACCATAGGGCCGTCTTTTCCAGTTACCACTCTCAGAAGCAGCCTATGGGTCTTTGGAACATACACAGCTAGCAAGAGTTACCTGTTGCCTTTATGAGTCTGGCTTTCCTGTGCACACAGCCCACAGGATCACCCTCTGCCCAGCACATCTGGACAGAGTACTGCTGCTTCCTGCTTCTGGCACACACAGCAGAGTCACTTCTGCTTTACGCTCCCACTTCCACAGGGCATCTGCCACCTTTTGCACATCCTGGTGGGTGCAGTGTGGGCACTGCACAAGCCTGGGCAGTCTGTCACTTCCACAAGTGACAGCCACCTGGTACCTGGCAGACACTCCAAGGTGCTCGAGGGCTGTCAGCTCCCACGAGGCATCTGTGACTCACGCAGCTGTAGAGATACTTAGAGGTGTATAAATGTCCAGGTGCGTGCTGTGCTCCTCATCAGTATGTCCCCTGCACAAACCCTTCATTTCAGTTAGCTCCCTCAGCACTTTCTGTTACAGAGAAGCATCCTTTTCCCTCAGTCCCTTCATAGAATCTCAGCCTGGTTTGGGTTGGAAGGGACCTTAAAGCTCATCCAGTGCCATGGGCAGGGACACCTTCCACTGGACTGTGTTGCTCCGAGCTCCATCCAGCCTGGCCTTCCTCATATGTTTGGTCCAAGTTGCAGCAGTGTTTCATGCTCTTCAGTCACTTACACCATGCAGACACCTCCTCCCCAGTGTGGGCACTCACTGCCCTTCACACACCCTCTGGCACTCCCCCTGCCATCTTGTCACCCATGACAAACACACAGTCAATGCACCAATTATAGATCCCCACTCTGCGTCCTGCCCTGTGTACCTCGTGTTCTGGGAGGTGGACAAAGCTCAGCAACCCCTTGCCCAGCTCCATGGGGACTGTGATGTGCCACATGCCACCCGTTCCTCATAGCACCCCAGCAATGCTGGCCCAACCTCGGTGGCACACAGAAGGAACCTTGGCACCTCCCTGTCCCCTCCTCCATGTCCAGTTTGTTGCTGTATGTTTTCTGAGTGGCTTTTGTCCTTCTGTGAAAGCTCCCTGTTCTCTGAAATTCATGCTGTCTCTTGGGTTCCACTTTGCAGACTGTTGAGCCTGGTTCATGCATGCCTGCTGGTTTTGAGTGGCATCGACCCTCTTAAATGAGTCTTCTTTTTGAAGTGTAAGGGTAAAATCCTTCTCAATAATGTTTTAACTGCTTAGGGGGACATTGACACAAAAATTCTCCTGTTTGTCGATGCCTGGGCCTAACTTTTCCTCTCTTGCTTTTATAGCTGGAGCCGTATATGGATGAAAACTTTGTTTCGAGAGCCTTTGCCACCATGGGAGAGCTCGTACTGAGCGTAAAAATCATTCGAAACAGGTTGACAGGGTAACTGTTTATGCTTGTTCTCAGTTTGTTCTACCAATGGATTGAGCCATTTGCCCTCTGTGTGGCACCACTGTGGTCCTGTCAGCATTAGGGTGATTGTCACACTGAGCTTTTCACCAGGGCTGCCACCCATGGGTGTATGGTGGTAGGGGAGAGGACAGTTGCTGGTTCTTTGACCGTCAGCAAGCCAAGGTTGAGCCCTTGTGCTGCAGCACTTCAGCACTTGTTCAGAGAGGTGTACTGTGCCAGATAGGCTCTCTTGGAGTTACACTGCCTGTAACTGGGCTGAAAGCTTCAGTGCCAGGCTGGCATTCATCGTGGCACTGGTGTGTGGTGCTGGCAGAGGTGGGAATTATGCCGTCTGTATTCTTGCAGATGTTGCCATTTCAGTTTTCAATGGGCTGGGACAATTGGGTGGGAAAACTAGTGAATGAAAGCAGAAACAAAACTAATTGTGAGCCAAACTATTTGACATGACTTGCTGGTAAGTAGGGGCCGCCAAGATTCCTTTTCTGGCTTCTTTTTGGGAGCTGCTGTTTATCTTTTGAAACAGAAATGGTCCTAAGTATTGCAACTATAGCAAACTCCCTCCCGGTTATGTGAAATGTGTTTTAAATGTGACCTCTTTCTCTCTCCTGTGTCCTGTGTTCAGAATTCCAGCAGGCTATTGCTTTGTAGAGTTTGCAGATCTAGCTACTGCAGAGAAATGTTTACACAAAATCAATGGAAAACCGCTTCCTGGGGCTACACCGGTGAGTAACTGGAGTCAGGCAGTTGAGAAGCACAACTGGGAAGGAATAGATAGCACCAGAGCTCTATTTGGAATGGTTACAGACAAATTCAATAGTTAGCAAACTGGGATTCTTTTCACAGAGCCACCAGGTTGGAAGGGACCTCTAAGATCATCAAGTCTAGTTCTTTCTAGTTAAAGTGATGAGTATGAAACTGCAAATGTTCTTACGCAGGAAAGTGTTGGAAACCCACTCGTTTCTGTGTGAATGGGATAAAATCCAGGTATAGATCTGGTGTGGTGTGAGGTTTTCTGTTTTCTTGTCTTTTCGAACCTTTTTACTCTTCCCACAGTTGTACTAATGCAATAGAACAAGGTAAAAATAGATTGAGTATCCCTTCCACAGTCTCTCTCCAGTTGTAGCTCCGTCTTAATTTGTCTCAGTGTGTAAGTTCTTACATATGTACAAGGTGAACTTGGGAGTTCATCCTTGTGAGTTGTGGGAAACTTGGATTTGGAAGGGAAATGCAGCTTTTAAGCCTTGTGTTATCCTTGACCCTTAGCAAGCAAAAGTTGCTTCAAACTATTTACAGTGCAGAAGGAGCTAGGCCATTGTGTAACTGCAGCATGTAACAAACGTCTCAGATATGTAAAAGGTAGTTAGGAGGAAGAATAGTCACCGAGGCTAATTTTAGGCTGTTGACTTCAACGTGGAGTAGATTAAAATGGGATGGCTGACACAGCTGCCCGTTGTACCCACAGGAGTTGGCTGCGGGAGCTGGGATGACTGCTTCCTGAGGCAGCTCTCAAACCGCCTCAGTTACACTGGGAGGTAGTCAAGTAAATTTATGATACCTCTTTCAGTGTAATTAATACCCTGAGCAGGAAACTGGGAAGTTCAGGTTGAGCCCTTTGGTCAGCTTCCTGAGAGGACGGCGGCCCCATCAGAAGGGGTAGATGAGAAGCCTGGAGGGATTTGTTTCACCTGCCCTGTTTAATACTCAAATCAGAGCCCATGATTAAATGAAGTTAATCATCCTCAATGCCTTCTTAGTCACCAGAGAGACAAAGAGAGCAGCTCCTGCAAGGAGTAAGGCAATCACTGAAGTTTAGTTTCGGGAATAGACACAGTTTAAGTCCAAACATGGTGGTGTGTAGAGGGATGATGTATGTAGCACGTGTTGGGAGCTACAGATGTCAGAGAGCCAGTGCAGGCAGCCAGAATCAGTGTATTGTGTTGTTCCCTAATTGCGCGGCTTCACACAGAACATCTGAATGCATGGATTCATTTCTGCCTTGTTTCAGGCAAAGCGATTTAAACTGAATTATGCAACGTATGGGAAACAGCCTGATAACAGGTAAATGTTCAGTATTTAATATCAAGTTTGCTGGTTAATGCCTCTGTATCATTTGCCTTGCAAAGGGTATTCAAAACACACAAACCTACAAGTTCCTCAGTGCCAGTCTTTACCAGAGGGAGGATAACTTACACTGCCTGTTGGGTTTATGCTTTGCTTTCTGTGTGGCACAGCAGATGTGTCAGGAGTGTCTTTGAAGTGTTTAAGCTCTGTAGCACCAAAGTATCTCATTTGTGTATTATCATTTAAGATCAATACATTGGAAATAGCAAATCTATTAATGAGACCTTAATGTTTTCTTGCCTTGTTGGAAACCCAGAAATATCCTGACATTATCTTTCAATAGCAAGCAGTAGTGAATAGATGGGTTGTGCTGCTTGAATTGACTTGAAACACAATGTCAATAACAATTCTAAGTCACTGAAGCAGCTTAGCTGGTAACACTTTGAATTATCCATTAGATGCTCTTTTAATATCACATCTCTCTGCAGTTCAGGCTGTTAGCTGTCAATCAGCATGCCTCGTTGGTTTGTGTCATTGTGCTTAAGGAGTTTTCTCTTGGTTTCTTTAGTCCAGAATATTCCCTTTTTGTGGGAGACCTGACTCCTGACGTGGATGATGGCATGTTATATGAATTTTTTGTTAAAGTTTATCCCTCGTGTAGAGGTGGCAAAGTCGTTTTGGACCAGGCAGGAGTATCCAAGTAAGTCATCTTTTAGTCATTCTTCTCTTTTACTTCACATGCAGCACCAGGGAAGATAGAATGCATTAAGGGAAAAAGCATAGTTCTGTAAGCTTAGAATACAACGTTCTTGGATGTTCAGTTACAGTGTGCTTGGGTTTTGACCGTACCCACAGCATCTTGTCACCCAGTGTGATGCCCTTTGTGTGTTGGCAGCATGTTACAGAACATGCTCAGGATCTCTCCTCTTTCTCACGTAAGGTTCAGTCTTAGCCATGTTGGTTTGAAGGACTCTCTGGAGGTCTGTGGTCTGACCTCCCACTTGGAGCGGGATGGCTGCCAACATCCGATCAGGTCAGCCAGGAATTGTGCAGCCTGGAAAACCTCCCTGGATGGGGATAATGCAACCTCTGGGCAGCCTGTTCCGGAGGTGTACAACATCCTTGGTAATCAAGTCCTTTGTGTACAACCTGAACCTCTTGCAGAGCTGCTCAGTCACTCTCTGGCTGTTGAGTACTGTGCTGTTACTGCCACCTCACCTGAGCCCAGCACTGGGTGGGCTCTGAGCGCCTCCTCCTCAGAGGTGTAAACCCAGTGGTTCTCATTTTGCTTCAGTCTCTGCCTACAAAAGAGCTGTTTGGTGATGCAAGTTGGACCAATAGTTGGGCTTCAGGAAGTGCTGGTAAGTGCAGGCCACAGGGAAAGGGAATCTGGTAGCTCTGTAAGTGGGGAAGGAGCAGGGACTTATAGTCCTGTTGCTGGAAAGAGCGTGGCTATCTCCCCTAGCAGCACCAGGGTGCTGCTGCCAGGGGTTTTGCTGTGACTTGAGCAGTTACTCAAAGCTGAGGCAGCTGCAAGTGTTGGTGTGGTGTGAGAGAGGACCCTGGGGCTTGTGGATGTGCCTAGTGGAGACCAGGAAAGCTTCAAAGCTTTCTCACAGCACCTGTTGTTGAGGCAAGAGAAGAGCCTGATGCTATAGAACTGTGCCGGCCTCTTTGCTTTCTGATGAGGGTGCAGCCTGGGGGGCTTCTCCTAGCTGCAGGGAGAGGATGGAATGTCCTGGTCACAAAGAAGTGCTTTCTTGGTGGGTTTTCTTCTGTACTAAAACCTGGTTTAGCTACTGGTGTGCAAAAAACAGTCTCCCTTGCTGCACCCAGCATCTATTCCAATGCACTACATCCCACCCTTTATCTGTCCCATCTCTGGTTTGGAACTGCCAGTCTTCCTGCTTTCACTTACGCCTGGTCCCATCCAAAAGGCTACAGGAGTTCATGCCCGTCATGGGGCAGGAACTGCTCTGTACTGGCTGCCAGTGGGGACCTACTATGAGCAGTACGTGATGAGTATGTGATGCCACTTTCAAAAGAGCGTGTTAGGTGATGTTGCAGAGTTCCCACAGAAGATATAATGTGCTGTAAATGTACACCCTTGCTTCCAGCCCGTGCTTTTCCCAGGTAGGCAAGCCCTTACCCTCCCAACCTCCTTCCTTCACCCAGATGAATTCCTCTTTCCCTCCCACACCTATGTCTTTGATCTTTCTGCTGCAGGAGGCAGCCCAGCCCATGCTGGGATCCTGGCACTGCCCTCTTGGGTGCTGTTGTATTGCTTCTGACTCACTACAGCAGCAGAAGCCCACGCAAAGGACCTTTGGGGTTGGAGGGGAATTCATATTGGCTGTTGTGCAGAGCTGCCAGCACCACAGTGCAGGATTGCTGCAGTCCAGGGCTTGCTGGCTGGGTGTTGTGCTGTCAAAGCAGGTTTTAGCTGCTTGATGTTAACAGCTCGTTTTCAGGTCCACTCTTGAGAACACCAATGGGGCTGTGCCATTGTTCGGAGTAGTAAAAGTCTATTTGAATGTTTTCCTATCACAAAAAGGACTCGATTAGAAAGTCTATCTTAGTCAATCCTACACACAAGTGACATTTTCCTTCACAGCAGGGCAGTTTTAGCTATAAGCAGTGCCTCTGTGGTGTCAATCCTGTGCTGACTTGCAACCATGTAGATTATCTGTATTCTCCTGGTGCAGATTTGAGGCTTTGCTACTGTTCACACATTTCAACACTTCTTATGTCAGCTCATTTCCAATTCCTCAGAATCCACTGGTACAGCACCCTGTGCCAGTGCCTCTGCACCCTCACAGAGAGGAGCTCGTCTCCATCTCCCCTCTGGCAGGTTATAGCCATTCCCCTTGTCCTGTCCCTACATCCCTTGTCCAGAGCCCCTCTCCAGGCTTCTTGTAGCCCCTTTAGGCACTGAGAGTTGCTCTAAGGTCTCCACTAGAAGCAGGGACAGCCCTAGTGCAAGCATTCCTTTTGCTGTGTTCTTCAACACCTGCTTTGCCTTCCCTGTAAATACGTGTTTTGAAGTGGCTTCTTTTGCTGTTATTTCATTGGAGCTGTTCTGTATCTCTGCAGAGGTTACGGGTTTGTGAAGTTTACGGATGAGCTGGAACAGAAAAGAGCCCTGACCGAGTGTCAAGGAGCTGTGGGCTTGGGCTCCAAACCTGTACGCTTGAGTGTGGCTATACCAAAAGCGTGAGTATAAGAACAGGCAGGGCTTCACTAGAGCACTGTGAAGTGAAACCAATGTCTTTTAGTGCTTTGGCTACAACTCCTGGATGTTTCCATCCCAAAGTGAAGGAATACCCAGGCAACAATTAGCTAGAGTATCAAAATGCCCAGGAATCCCAAAGAATTCTAATGTTAGCTCAAGAGTTAAGCATTTAACGCTGGTTTGAATTGTATACATTATTAAATACACACATGCTGTATTTAAATCTGATCATTTTTTGAACTATAATGTTCCTTTGTGTTAAATTGCAATTACCTAAATCTGCTTCTTGATTTCTGGGTAGCAAAACTCAATGACCTTGCTAATTCTGTGATAATGTCTACTACATATAAGTCTTTTGGGGCAGGGATTAACTTTGTTTTCTGTGTTTGTTCAGAACCTGGTACAATGAGATCCTGCTCTGACTTGGGGCTCGTAGCACTAGGGTAATACGAATCATAGTAATTGCTCCCTATTTGAATAACATTTAGGTTTTCAAGCACCTCAGAAGTCTTGGGGGGATGAGGAAGAGAAAAGGGGGGTGTATCGTGGTGAGAAGATTGCTGCTGCTTCCCTCCTCCTACTTCTCACTAATTTCATCATTAGACATAGCTTGATGTGTGACATAGTTCCATTTTCAAACAAGATCTGTCATCTCATTACTTTCCCATCTCAATAATCTGGTGGGATTCCTAATTCCTTGGAGAAAAGCTGTCACCTGATGGCAGGGAATGGGGATTTCAGGCAACATACAGGCTATTTGGAATGTTTTTAAGATTAAGTATCTATTTCTTTTGTATTTGTAGTCATTTTCACTTTATGGGTGTTTCCAGCTCTGTGCATTGATGAGCACAGATTCAGAGAGCCTGGGGTCAAGGAGTCATTGCTTTGAGCTTCTGCACAACCGTGGCAGAGGGAAGAGGGGTTTGCCCGTTCTTGCTAAAGAAAACCCCATTCCTTTTGCAAGGCTCTCAGTCTTTAACTCTTCTTGTAAAGCAAGACTCAGTACCTGGTGGCAGGAAGCTGCAGAGCACTTCATTCCATCCTATTTATCAGAAGGAAAAAGGGACCAGGAATCTGGATCATGGTTCAGGATTGTTGTAAACTGAGGCTCCTAGTCCTGAACTCCTCCCTTCACAAAGGCAGGAAGTGATACTACATTAACTCGTAAGGAATGAAAGCAATTAATGAAGATGAATATTGGAAAGGGCACTAATTGAAAGCACTTCTTTCTTCCTGCAAATGTATGCAAATGATAAATGCTGAATGGTGGATCTATTTTAAAGACTGAATTTGCATGTTAAACTAAGCCTTTCCTATGCACCATATATACAAATCTCGAGCTCTTTTGTTGCTTTTTTACCTGGTTCATTCTTGGCAACTTAATTCCTGCTTTTTTTCTTTTTTTTCCAAGTAATCGTGTGAAAGCCATGGAGTACAACCAGATGTACAACTATAACTATAACCAGTATTACCAACAATATCACAACTACTACGCACAGTGGGGCTATGACCAGAACACGGGCAGTTACAGCTACAGCTATCCCCAGTATGGATACACCCAGAGCACAATCCAGGTAGGGCAGTGTGACATACTCACTCTTTAGTGCTCTGTCAGCACAGAAACACCTCATAGCTTACAGAACAGTAATGGGTGTATTTCATCATCAAGCTCTGGGGTCTTAGTATGAAGAAGGAAAGCTGTTTTGCTCACCCTGGTGTGTACTGTTGCTTTTTCTGAGGGGGAGATTGCTGGGACTGGAAGAGTAGAAAGGTCTGGAGGACACAAAGGGCCTCTTAATATGGGCAGTTTCAGAGGGTAGAACAAATGAGGACAACCAGCCGCAGGCACAGAAACTGCTGCCTCAGAAGTTTAGTGTGGGCTGGTTCAGCCTGGAGAAGGCTTGTTAAGGGGAGACCTGAGAGCAGCTCCAGTGCCTAAAGGGGCTGCAGGAAACCTGGAGAGGGGCTTGGGACAAGGGCCTGCAGGGACAGGCCAAGGGGAATGGCTTGAACCTGCCCAAGGGAGACTGAGCTGAGCTCTGAGGCACCCTGTGAGGGTGCTGAGGCGCTGCCACAGGGTGCCCAGAGAAGCTGTGGCTGCCCCATCCCTGGCAGTGTTCAGGGCCCAATTGGACACGGGGGCTTGGAGCAGCCTGCCACTAGACATCATCATTGGATGAGCTTTAAGGTCCCTTCCAACTCAAACCACTATCTGATTCTATTCTATGATCTCCCCCATGAGGTCTGTTGGGAGTAGAACACAGGGCTTATGTGTGAAGAATTCTGTTGTCATCAGTCAGCTCTAAGTCAGTATGTGACAGCAGTGATCAGCAGGTGATGTCTGTAAAAGAAAAGGTAAATCTCTGCTGTCCTAAGGGTTTTGTTTTGCCTTGCAGACATATGAAGAAGTTGATGAGGATGCATTGGAAGGTAAGTTTCCCAGACTCTATATTGACCTTGTCTGTTCTGCACGGGTTAGAGATAGTCTTTCTCAACTTGACCCTTCGTTTCACTGTATGATGTACCTTCATCTCTGAGTAAATCTGAGGTCTGAGAAAATCTGCCTCCTTGTTTTACAGTTGCTGCTCCTAGTCTGAACCTTGTGAGGACTGAAACTGTCTCCCCCAGCACTGAGATTTTAATCTGCTATAGTACTCAAACCTTTATCCTTTTTTAAAGTGTTTCTTTCTGTTATGCTACAAAAAAACAATGGAGGTATTCAATTTTCCTGTAAAGTCTTGGAATTTAGAAGCCAGGATACTTCACTATGGTTTTAGCTTAAAAAAGAAATCACATCAGTTAGCACAGTGATCAGGTACTTCCTTTAGCAGTCATTGCTTGAAGAGGGCCATGAAGCCATCTTGGTTGGGATAAATGTACAGCAGTTTTCATTTATTAATGCAATAAAATAATCATTTCATAGTAGCAGTTCCACATGGCTGTCTTGAGTGGAATATGCACTGTGTAGGGTAGCTCATGCTTCATGTGTGACAGTAGAAAGCAGCTGGATCCTTTACAGGGTCCATAGCTATCAGTATCGACATCAATGAGAAAGCCCTAAATGCCTTTTAAAAGCATTTCAGGAGGGGTTTCCATGCTCTGAAACACACCAGTTCTATAGATGGACTATCTCCTGGGTGTCTTTTTCTCATCGGTTAAATGAACAGGTTGAAATTTGGAGGAAAATGAAATAATCTATCACCAGTGTGTCATTTCTGAGCTGTGTTCTGCTGCGAGGTGTTACAACACGATGCAGCTAATGCCAAACATGTTTACAGGCCTTTTATTCCTGACTGCTTGGTAGTGTTTCTCCAGTCAGCTGGTTGCTTCACGCTGTGCTAGTCACTCACTAACTAACCCGTGTGATTGTGCTGCTCTGATAACCTGAGCTGCAGGTTGTGGGTGTTGCTCGGTGAGCTTTACATCCTCCAAATGGTTTGGGGAATATGATGAGTCAATGATTGGGAAATGGTGCAGTAGCAGCAGGATCGTGCCCTCTGGGTTCCTATCCAGCTCCAAAATGCTTTACAGACATTTCTTGCAAACAACTGTCAACTCGGGGCTGTGTTCACGTGTCATTCACTGGGTGTTGCTGCCCCTCTTTGGGTTACTAACTGTGCAATGCTTTGAGATGTCCGAGGCTTTGGCAGACGAGCTCTGGTGACTCTTGTTGCAGCACCTACGGTCCCCAGCCATCCCCAGCAGCCACTCTGAGCCCGTAGTGGAGGGAGCAGAACGGACCACGTGCCTGCGCCTCCGCTCCGCCACTTGGCAGTCGATGCCTTAGTGCTCCCCACCTTCTTTGGCAGTTTAAGTGGCTACCCTGGGCTGCGAGGTGCAGGTACGCGTCCTCTCCGTTCACTCTGCTATGGGGGCAGTCACCACTGCAAAGAGGGACCCACTTGGATGGTGTGGTTTCTCACTGCATTGCAGAAAGGGCCGACCTGGTCAGGCTCACGGTGGGGCAGGTGCTGGGAGTGTTTTGTGACTCTCCCCAGTTTTGTTTTAATCAAACTAACATGTTTTTGGGGTGTGGGTTTTCCTTCCTAAAGCTTTTGGTGTGTGACCTGTTTGTCTTTCCTCCTTTAGATCCAGCGCCTCAGCTAGACGTCCAGGAAGCAAACAGACAGTTTATGGAACAGAGTGAAGAGCTCTATGATGCCTTGATGAACTGTCATTGGCAGCCTTTGGACAGTGTCTCTTCAGAGATTCCAGCCGTGTTATAGCCTCAGGCTGAGGCACTGTGTCTGTGTGACAAGCTCGCCAGTGTGCTCCAGACTGTTAATGCTGCACCAGGACCCTGCAGTAGTGAGGGGTGGCCCTTTCTCCACCCAGGTCTGTTACTCGAAGTACAGGAGGACTGTGGCCTTCCCTGTACAGAATGAGTATCATAGGAGCATCATGGTAAACTTTTATTCATGGGGCGAGTTAGAACTGCAACAGTTTTATTCCTTTTGTCCTGAAATGAACTCTTATTTGGGAATTGTAATTTATGAACTCTCAGCGAGATGGCACAGGGGAAAGACTCTACTCCAACGTCCAATAAAAAAGTTGGTCTTTTAAGTAAAATCACCCTTTGCATTTGGTTCCTGCCCATCTTTCTGCTTTGCTGCCCATTTAACCATCTTCAGTTCTCTGATCCAACTCCCACAAATGGGTTCTTTTAAGGAATCATTGCTGGATACCACTGACGTGTTGCACAGTGACCGGGTAAGGTTGATGTGACTGGAGGACGGGGAAGAACCACGTAAATGAAAGCTTATGTTCTCTTTGAGCTAGCACGTGTAGAGCTCAGTGTTCTTAACCTACCTGAAGAGCTTTTTGGAGAGTAAAGACAGAAAGGAGCATTGTAAAACTACTCCAGACCGATGCCTCCTATCTGATGATGTCTCTCACATTTGCCTTGCTTCTCCACTTGTCTATAAGGAAACAATTCCTCACCAGCCAACCAGTTTAAAACACTTTTACCAGCAACCTTCTTTAAACCTTATTTTGTGTCTCATGTTTCATTGTGGATGAAAAATGCTCTCATTGAGATGATGAGATTTCCCTTCCACTGTCCTGTCAGAGTGAACCTGATGAAACTGAAGATCCTGCAGCAAAAACGGGTCAGAGCAATGGCTGTATTGTGCAACAAATTGTCGCTGCCCTGGAAAGCAGTATTTTACTGGATGTTGTATAAGCTGGATGGACAAGCAATATTATTTAAGCTAAGATTATGTTGCATTAGAGGTGAAAGCAAAAAATAATCGCACTCCTGTACATGTTCTAAGCCCTTTCCAGGCTTTTGTGCCTTAAACTCTTGGAGATCTAGGAACAAAAACTACCTGCAATAAATATCTATCCAAGAAATCGTTTGGTAACTGAAATTGCTGCTGCAAAGCAGTTCATTGCCTCCCTGCCCATGTTGAGGCAGAGATTTGCCACGAGATTTCAATACTTTCATAAAGCCTAATTCTGCTACCCCTTTGTGTCCATAGTTGTGATGTATTTGTCAGTCTGTGCTCTTCTTACTGACTGCGGTGGTTGACCATGCTGCGGCTAGGAGGGGAACAGTGATGTGATACAGTTGCTGAATGACTGCAGGCTCCCTGTGTTCTCTTCTGCTGTGAATCCTTCCCTCCTGCTGTGCATCTGACTGTGCTGTGGGCTGGTACCAATGTCCTAACCTTCAGTTGCTCTGAATTTAAGGAGATGAATGCTCCCTGCCTGTGCTGGGAGCGTTTCAGAGATGGAGGAGAGCAGAGTGCTTTGTTTCTTCTGATGCTCAGCTCAGAGGATGCCCCTCTTCTTGAAAAGGGCATTTCAGAGGTGATGTAAAGGGGGTTTATGTTCTGCTGTTAATGGCTTTCTGGATGGTTCCATTCCTGTGCTACAACAGTGCTACCCTGGTGCCCAACCATCGTAAGATCGTTGGACCTGTCTTATCCATCCAGATTTTAGCTTTTGTAGTACAGCCCTCCTAATTTGACCTGAAGCCACACCATCGATATAAGTTTATGCTGTGCTTCTAAGGCTGTGTAATATTCCTGGTGCATAGATAAGCCATCTCCATCCAAGCCTGTCTCTAAAGGACAGCAGAGCAGGTTAGCACAGAGCAGCACCCCACACAGACAGTGACCCTGTGGCAAACCATTTTGCTCTCTGCTGTTGTTTCTGTGGTGGAAAGCTGGTAATGATTGGTCCAACCCATCATAATCCCCTAGTTTCATAGAGTTGTACCTTAAAGCTCATTCAGTTCCAACCCCTGCCACAGGCAGGGACACCTTCCATTAGAGCAGTTTGCTCCAAGCCCTGTCCAGCCTGGCCTTGAACGCTGCCAGGGATGGGGCATCCCATGTTCCAGCAGAGCTGTATATATCCAGTCCCTTGGGCCCTTCCTTAGGTGTAGAAAGAGCAGTCTGGGAGTACAGAGGCCAGCAGAGGATACCCACCAAAGCCTGTTTACTGTTGCTGCAGAGCTGAAAATAGCTCCTGCATTTCCTTTCTGGAGCGAGGGTTGACGGGAGGCTCTGGGCCGCGTTCCCTTGATGTGGGAGCCAGTTTTGGGGGGTTGCTTGTGAGACTCAGCCAACGCTCTGTTGAGCTGTTAATCTCTCCACACTGTTTCCTGTGGATCACTTACTCATCTTCATGTTCATTTTCAGCTCCTGGCCGTCATTGCAGCATCTGAAGCACAGAAGAGATTTTTCTGTGGAGCTACAAACCCATCACCTGCAGTTTGTAGAGTTTGTGCCTTGGAATCCAAGTTAAACAGTGTGGGATTCTGTTGCTCATGGATGGCTACAGGAAGAGCTCTGATTAACTGCCATTTAGCCTAACACCAGATGAGAGACAAGGACTCCTTGTAGTAAGGTAAATCCTGCTTTTATCTTTAAAAGACGAAATCCAAAGCAGATGATAGCACGGCTCAGTGGGATTATGAAATTCTCTAAAATTACACTGAAAAAGATAACAGAGGGGAGACCGAGAGGAGCTCTGAGGCAGAAGCTTTTCCCTGTGAGGGTGCTGGGACGCTGGGATGGGATGAATGGAGAAGCTGTGGCTGCCCCATCCCTGGCAGTGCTCAAGGCCAGGTTGGACACAGGGGCTTGGAGCAAGCTGCTCCAGTGGAAGGTGGGGGCTTGGAGCAGGATGAGCTTTAGGGTCCCTTCCAACCCAAACACATCTGGGATTCTATGATCCTATGAACATTGCATCAAAACATGCAATGGAGGCGATGAAATACTCTGCCGTTCAGCATGCAGCATTTACTAGTGATTACAAGAACACTTCCTACGTTACTTGATGAAGATGTGATGATCCAATTTAGATTGCTCTGTTTGCTGGGATTACTGTTGGAATGACATACACTGAAAAAAGTTGGTCCAAGTGTAGAGCTGGAAAGATGTGGGTGTTCCTGTTGGGGATGAAGCAGGGGTGGTTTCCAAAGCAGAAGCTGCAAGGCTGTGGGGTGGACTGTTGCTATTGAATGTGTCTAATTCCAGGCTTGACATAAGCAGTGGGGGTGGCCTGTGAGGAATGCTGACCAGTAGGATGAGGAAGGAAACCTGTCCTTTAGCTAACGTGCTCTGCACCAGTGCAGCCCAGGGTGTGGGCTGAGTGCTCTGATAGGAATCAGTGATGATGTTTTCCATGTGTCTGAGTAGAGAACATTCCTGTTGCTTGGACCAGTTTCAGGAGATGGTTCCCATCCCGCACATCAAGAAGTACCAAACAGCCTTTGGTGTTTCTCTGAATCCCTCTTGAGGAGCAGAGATGCTTGGCTCTGATCATTGCATACTCAGTTCCTCAACACTGGCTTTCCTCATGCTCAGCTTCTGCTAAACAAGACCTGAGAGGAATCTCTGCCTCCCAGGTTTGCTCTCTGCATCTTGTGAAGCATTCTCAATACACCAGCTGCTGGATTTCATTCCATACTTCTGCTCTAACGTTTCCAGGCTCAAAGCAATGGTAGATAACACAGGTAAGGTGATAAGAGCTAGAGCTGTTCATGGCAAGGGCTTGTCTTGTCCCCTCGGCATACAGGATTCGCAGGGAGCACAGCAACCCACTTGGATTACTGATTCATCCCGGCTTTTCCTCATGGTGAGTTCCTCACAGAGCGCTTTCCTGTGGGATGTCTGCTCCCACCTGTCTGGTGATGGGAACTGCAGCCTCTTCCATAGCGCAGGAGCATCTCCCAGTGCTCCCCATCCTGTGGATGCTACCAGAGAGACCCATGTGAGGCTTCCAGCCAGATCAGGAGATTTCATCAGGGCCTCCCAATGCAGGCATGCAATGGGATTTTCTCTGCTCCTCTTTGGAACTCCATCCACCACCTCATGCTGGGTTGAGGTCCATTGAACATCACAGGTTTTGGGCGTTCATCTGGCTGGAAGATTCTCTTGCCGAACACTTGATGTTTACCAAGGTGTGGATTTTTGGGAAAGGTTTCTGCCCTGGGATTTGACAGGGAGATTCTGAGGTTCCCTTTGCACGAGTGCCAAGGAGAATCCAGGACCCCCAAGGAATGAACGCCTCATCCTTGGCGAGGCAGGAGGTGAAGGATGGGAGCAGCTCTGAGCAGGGCTGTCTCATTTCCAGCCTTGTGCTTTAGACGAGAACCAGGTTGGTTGGGGGGGGTGGTCAGCTCCAAAGGGGATTCCTGAGTGATGGGAATGGGTTTTATCTGTGCCTCTTGCTCAGGTTTCAAACTAACTGTGGTTGACCCTCATCCTTTCTGCTCTTTTCCCAGGGCTCAGGGGCAGGAAGCAGTCTCTGGCTTCTCTCCCCCCCCCCACCCCACCCCGTTTCTCATGGAAGCTGTGGCATCAGCACCTGCAGGAATTCCAGCAGTCGCTCCAAACCAGTTGGTTGGAATCCTTTCCATTGGTGATGGGTCATGAGCCAGGAACCCGACAGAAGGATTGCTTTGGCAGGTAGGCTTTTGCTTCCAAGAACTTTCCTTCCATTCCCCAAGGGTTGGGTGTGCTCCCCAACTTGGAGGGAAGGAAGGAAGGGAAGGGAGGGAAGGAGGGGAGGAAGGGAGGGAGGGAGAGAGGGAGGGAGGGNGGGAAGGAGAGGAGGAAGGAACGGAGGGAGGGAGGGAAGGAGAGGAAGGAAGGAAGGAAGGAAGGAAGGGGAGGGAGAAAAGAAGGAGGGAGGGAAGGGAGGGAGGAAGGGAAGAAGGGAGGAAAGAAAGGGAGGGAAGGAGAGGAGGAAGGAACGGAGGGAGGGAGGGAAGGAGAGGAAGGAAGGAAGGAAGGAAGGAAGGGGAGGGAGAAAAGAAGGAGGGAGGGAAGGGAGGGAGGAAGGGAAGAAGGGAGGAAAGAAAGGGAGGGAAGGAGAGGAGGAAGGAACGGAGGGAGGGAGGGAAGGAGAGGAAGGAAGGAAGGAAGGAAGGAAGGGGAGGGAGAAAAGAAGGAGGGAGGGAAGGGAGGGAGGAAGGGAAGAAGGGAGGAAAGAAAGGGAGGGAAGGAGAGGAGGAAGGAACGGAGGGAGGGAGGGAGGGGAGGGAAGGAAGGAAAAGACATGGCTGCTGTAGGAAACACAGTGCTTCCATCCCATTTTGGGAGAGCAGTCCCATGTGGGGAGGATGAGAGAGAGTTCTTTGTGGCTCCCAGACTGGAGGCTGTTCCGGTGGGCTGGGGCGCTGCTGAACCACAGCCCTGCTGCTTGGGATGAGGCATTCCCTGCTGCTGCCTTTATCCCTTGGGAAGCGGGGCCGGGAGCCATGAGCGGCGCGAACTACAACTCCCATAATGCTCTGCGGCAGGGCACAGCCCCCAACAGCCAATCAGCCCCCGCGCTGCTGCGCTATAAAAGGCCACGTCGCGGCTTCTTCCGCCTCTCTCTATGATGGCGGCTGCGGCGAGGACGGGGCCCACGGGACGGGCGCCATCCGCCGCCATCCGCCGCCATCCACCGCCATCCGCCGCCATCCGCCGCCATCCGGTGCTTCGGCGCCCTCCCATGGGCCGTGAGGGGCGGCGGGAGGGCTCGGCCGCTCCTTGCCGGGGATGATGTGCCCGCGGGTGAGTGCGTGCCCGCAGCGGCTGCGGGCGCGGGGCCCGGGCCGGCCCTGTCGAAGCCGCTCTGTCGGCGCCGTGGCAGATGCGGTCAGAAAGGAGCCGAGAGCGAAGGGGCTTCCTCGACGGTCGCCGCTCGGTTGGAACCCGTGTAACGGAGCGGCAACATGGCGGGAAGGCACAGGGCACGGGGAAGGGCCTGGACGTGCCCGGGGGGAGCTGGAGGTGGGATCACAGGGAGGGATTGTGCCGTGGGAGCGTGCTGGGACACGGGGATGGGTGGAAGGAGCCGGTCTGGGTGCCGTCCCTGGCAGTGCTCGAGGCCAGGTTGGACACGGGGGCTTGGAGCAGGGGGAAGGGGCCTGTGGGTGGGCTTCAAGGTCACCTGTGCGCGGCTCAAGGCTCTGTTCTTCCCCGGCAGCACGGGAGGCGATGCGAGGGCATGGGATGGTTGGTGCCGGGCTCGGCGGGGGACAGGTGAGCTGTGCCATCCAGGCTCCGGGGGCTCGCGTTGGGAATGGGGCTGCCGGCATGGGCCCCCTGGCCTGAGCACCAGGTAGTGCCAGCAGGATGCTGGCTCCAGGGGCTGTGCATCCCCCGCAGGCTCATCCTGCAGGCAGGGATTCCCTGTTCCTGACATCAGGCAGGAAGCACTGCAGGCTCCCCTTGGTTCTTGTTCTGTCCGTGTCATGCATCCCTTGGGATAAAGGGACTTTTCCCCAGCGTTCCTGTGGCAGGACCAGGAACCAAACCCAGTGTGACGCTGCTGGATCCCTCTTGCTGCTCGGAGCCATCCCAGCCTTTGGCGGGGAGTTCAGTGCTGCCTGGGCATGTTCATCCAAGAGCTGTGGCTCTACAATGGCTGCAGGTCTCCAACAACATGCCAGAGCAATGGAAGGTCTTTGACTGCTGGGCTTCTCCTGCCCCTTGCTGTCACTCGCCCCTCCTATAGACTTCCCAGGAATGTGTTGTGGATGCAGCAGGCTGCAGCCTGCTCCTGATTTTGGGGGTGGGTGTTGTTGTTCCAGGGTCATTTGGCTGCTGGATGATGACCATGGACCTGCGTGTGGTTAGGCCTCAGGTGAGAATGGGATGCCCTCACGCCAAGCTCTTGTGTCCCGTCCCTCCGGATCCCTTTCCCATCAGATCTGAATACCGATCTTGTGGTCGAAAAAGGAGGCAAAGCAACATCCTGGCTGGTCTCATCCTGTGCTGGTGCAGTGCTGCTGGGAGGGGCCAGGCAGAAGACAGGCTGTGCTGGTGTTCCTTTGGGAAGGCTGGGGTGGGAGTGAGCATGGGGGAATGGTGGGCACAGCGCGAGGCTGGGGTTTGCCTGGGCAGTTCCTGGTGGGCAGCATCCCAGCAGCTTCACATCCTCACCGGGGGCTGCTTCTTCCAGGGATTACTTGGTGGAAAAGAGCTGCTGAGCTCCTGAGCCTTCCTTAGGGCCTGGATCGTGGGAAGCTGACGTGGAGCTGGGTGAGTGTGAGCGGGATCTCACCAGCCCTGGGGGCAGGAAGGCACGGGTCAGGCTGCCTCTGCCCGTGCTGGAAGTGGCTGCTCCTTCATCTGGGAATGATGAGCTTCATTAGTGGGGGTCTAAACTGGGCAGCCCTCTGGGTACAGCCTGGTCTGTGATGATCCTTCCCTTGGAGACTGCTGGATGAGTCCTGCGGATATGGGGCTGAGGCCAGGCAGGAAGGAGCCAAGGGATAGATGGGGATTCTGTGGCACCAGGAGCTGCTGCCCTTCACTGAGCTGCGTTCCCTGTTCCCCTCCAGGTCTGCGTGGAGCTGAGGTGTGAGCTGGGCCCTGAGGGTTGCAGAAGCTCTGCAGAGCCACGTCCTGGCTCCTTCCCGAGCTCCACTCACTGCACCCACCAAGAGGGGCCCTGTTTGGGTCCTGCTGCAGCCCTGCCTGGGAGGACTGGAGCTTTCCAAGGAGAAGAGTTTGGAGGGGAGGGTCTGGGTATGGGCTGTTGGAGGGTGAATAAACACAATCACTCAAAGCTCGTGCTGGAGTTCGGGCTGCTTCCAGGGCACCTGCATCCTGCCGGGATGAGCCCTAAATCCCAGTGGCTTCTTCCACCTGATCCTCCGAGGTGGGTTCCTGGTGGTGGCTGGGCATGGGGCTGCCTGGAATGGCACCTTCAACACTGCCAACATCTGCTGGTGACGACTTGCCATTCCCTTTGGATGGAGAACAGAGCCCCAAAGCTGTTGCAGTGAGGAGGGATTCCCCGTGTCCATGCAGTGCTTACAGGGGGACACAAGAGCCCCTTTCCCAGCTATGGGATCCTGGTTCCTTGGGAGCCCCTCCAGCAGCATGTGCTACACCTACAGCCCCATGGCTGGATGGAGCTGGCCCATGGGGGTGGCCTGAGGACAAGGAGGGCCCTGGGGGCTTCCTCCTGGTGGTGGTGATGGTGGAGCTGGCCCTGTCCCCAGGGAATGTGCTGCAGCCCTGGGGCAGGGGCACAGCCCCAGCCCCACGCAGGACCCCATCAGCACCCCCCCATGGGAGCTGCCCCATCCCCACTGTGCTCTGGGCTGTCGGGGGCTATGGAGGGACCCCACAGGTCTACCCTGGAGTTGGGGGGGACAAGGAAGGGGCTGAGGGGCTGTCAGGGTGCTCAGGTGCCAAACCTCAGCACCCAGCCCTGGGGCTGCATCCCCACAAGGGTCATTGAAAGCCTTGATCTGGGGGCTTTGACTGAAGAGCACCTCCCTAAGGGGGTGGATTTAATGAACATGAGGCTTTTCCACACTAAATAAAGGCTGCTCCGAGCCTTGGGACACACCAGGACAGCCCATGGCATGGAGTAACATGGGTGGTGTTGGAAGGGAGCTGAGAGTTCCTCCAGCTCCAGCAGCCAGGGACCCCTTCCACTGGAGCAGCTTGCTCCAAGGCCCTGGCTCCAACCTGGCCTTGAGCACGGCCAGGGATGGGGCAGCCACAGCTTCTCCATTCAACCCATTCCAGGGTCCCAGCACCCTCTTCTGCCTCAGAGCTCAGCTCAGTCTCCCCTCTTTGGGCAGGTTCAAGCCATTCCCCTTGGCCTGGCCCTGCAGGCCCTTGTCCCAAGCCTCTCTCCAGGTTCCCTGCAGCCCCTGCAGGCCCTGGAGCTGCTCTCAGGTCTCCCCTTCAAGAGCCTGGCTCCTCTCCAGGCTAAGCAATGGGGATGCTCTGCTTTAGGGGGTGAAGGTGTCACCCCCCCCCAGTGTCTGTCCCTTGACGGGATAAACAGGACCAGGCTCCCCCTGAGCGAATCCATGGGGATGGAGCCAGGATAAAAGGGGCTCCAATGGCGGGCCGGGAACGCCTCCTGGGTGGAGGAGCCGGCTCCTGCCTGCCCGTACACGCTCCCGGTGCGGGGCGGCAGCGCCGATGGAGCCGCGGTGGCAGCTCCAGTTCCGGGTGATCATGCTGGGGGACTCCACGGTGGGCAAGTCCTCGCTGCTGCGGCGCTACACGGAGGGGGTGTTCCTGGACGCCATCAACCAGACGGTGGGGGTGGATTTCTACGTCCAGTTCATGGAGCTGGAGCCGGGGCTGAGCGTGAAGCTGCAGTTCTGGGACACGGCCGGGCAGGAAAGGTTCAGGTGAGTCCTGCTCTGCCCATGGGGGCCCCTGCATTGCAGAGCCCTGAGCCCAACCCCGAGGGGCATCTCTTTGCTGGGATGGAACCACAACACCCAGGCAGGCTGCAGGGGCTCAGAGGAGCCAAATCCAAGGGTGTCCCTAGGGAACAGAGCCCTAGACCCAGCTCTAAAGAGTGCTCAGGACCCCCACGCAGCCCTTTGTCCCATGAGGTGATGGGCAAGCTCAAGAGACATGGATGTAAGGGATGGGAGAGCACCAGGCCCATGGCTGGAGGGGATGGGAGAGCACCAGGCCCATGGCTGGAGGGGATGGGAGAGCACCAGGCCCATGGCTGGAGGAAATGGGAGAGCACCAGGCCCATGGCTGGAGGAAATGGGAGAGCACCAGGCCCATGGCTGGAGGGGATGGGAGAGCACCAGGCCCATGGCTGGAGTGGACGGGGTCTCTCAGGGGTTGTGCTGCAGGCAGGGGCCATGCTCCCTGTCTCTCCGGTTGCCGCAGGTCCGTGACCCGCTCCTATTACCGCAACTCTGCCGGGGCGATGCTGCTCTTCGACCTCACCAACCCCGCGTCCTTCCAGAGCGTGCGGCGCTGGCACCGGGAGGTCACGGACACGGTGCCCCCGTCCCGCATCGTCTTCCTGCTGGTGGGACACAAGAGCGACCTGGCCGCGCAGCGCCGCGTGAGCAGGAGGGAGGCGGAGCGGCTGGCGGCCGCGCTGGGGGTGCAGTACATCGAGACCTCGGCCAAGGACGCCACCAACGTGGCCCAGGCCTTCCGGATGCTGACGGTCACCATCTACCAGGCGCTGCGGACAGGGCAGCTGGCAGCCGGCGAGGCCTGGGACGGGGTCAAGGGCAGTGTCCCGCTGCCGGCGCCGCTCCAGGCTGCGGTGATGGAGAAGGAGAAGAGGTGGCAGAGCTGCTCGTGCTAGCGGCGGGCACCGGGACCCGGCTGCCGTGGGGCACCGGAGCACATTAAACACCCCTGCTCGGTGCTTGTGCCTGTGCGTGAGCGTCACCCCTGTCCCTCTTCTGTTCTGAGGCTGGCCCCAGCCCCACCTTGGCCAGGGGCTCCTCGGAGCCCCTTTTACTGCCCAACCCTTCATGCTCAGAGGGCCGTGTCCAGCAGCACCCCCTGCACACCCCACGCTGGGACCCAGGCCCCATTGCTCATCTTCAGGCACCACATTCCATGATCCAACCCCCCTGGGCTGCAGGCAGGAGGCGACGGCGCCTGCCCCGCTCTGTCCACACAGCAGAGGCCAGCCCAAACCCCTTCTCTGCTCGCTACCAACACCAAAAGGGATCTGGCACCCCGGTGATGGAGCTGCTGCCCCTTTCTCTCTGCACACCCCAGCAGAGCACCAGGCTGTAGATTAATAACATCTTTATTCCTGTAAAACAAAGGCAAGTCCTGATAGAAACACTGACATTACAAAGTACCGGGGCAGGAGGGAGGGCACGAAAACCTCTACGGATGCTTCTAATACTGTCCCACACACGCTCAAACGCTCCGTCCCCTGGATCATCACTGAGAGGAGAAACCCACGTTCAAGTCCCAAAGAGTCCTTGCTTGCGAGACCCGCGGCGGGAGGAAGGGGCTGGAATCTCCTTGGGAACTCCGGGTATTGCTGCACCACGAAGGGGAACTCGATGCTTCCGTGCCGAGCGTGAAAGCCCCGAGCCCTGCGGCGCTGGGGGGCTCCGGCGGAGGCAGATCCCGAGCAGGCGGGCGCGGGTCCCCCCTCCCGGCTCAGCCCTGCGTTATTTCTTGGTGGTTTTGCGGATCAGCGCCATTCTCTGCAGGAAAGGAAGAGAAATCCCTTGGGAAGGCGAGGGCCTGGGAGCGGGCTCCTGCAGAGCAGCCTGGGACGGGGGTGGCTGGGGTTCCCTGGGGACAGGCGCTGCCCGACTCGCTCCACACAGGTCTGGCAGGTCTGCTGGAATCTTAATGGGGTCCCAAGTGGGAGCCAGAGGCAAAGGCAGTGTCTGCGCTCCTCAGCATGGGAAACATGGAGGGATGGGGAGCGCCGGGATCAGAGCCCAGCTTGGGGGCTCCTGGCCCTGCCAGGACCTCAGGAGGGGAGGTGCAAAATTGCCTATAGGAAACCTAGAGAGGGGCTTTGGACACGGGATGTAGGGACAGGACAAGGGGAATGGCTCTAACCTGCCCGAGGGGAGACTGAGATGGGACCTTAGGAAGGAATTCTTCCCTGCGAGGGTGGTGGGACACTGGGATGGGTTGAATGCCCCATCCCTGGCAGTGCTCAAGGCCAGGTTGGACACAGGGGCTTGGAGCAAGCTGCTCCAGTGGAAGGGGTCCACCAGACATGATCCCTGGATGAGCTTTAATGTCCCTTCCACGCACACCTCTCTGTGATGCTGTGATTCTATGGGTATCATCCAACAGCTCCTTCCCCAGCTCTGACCACGCACTTAGAAACCAACGCACTGAGAGCAAAACCAAGTGATTTCAAGTTCAAAGCAGGTGGAAGAGGCTACAAATCCACCCCTTGCTGTAAGTGCAGTACCAGCCCTCCCCATATCACACGTGTGCGGTGGGCTCCTCACCTGTTTGTGAGCTTCTGTAGTGCAGGCTTTCTTGTAGGGCCTGATCTCTTCAGAACCAAAGCCTGGGATCCACATGTTCCACTGACGCTCTAGAAGAGAGAGCACAGCTCAGTTCTGCCCTGACTGCAGGAGCAGCCCCATCATTGCAACCCCCCCGACAGCACAGCAGTGCTGGAGACGTGCTGGGGATCCACACACCAGCAAGGAAAGGGAGCCCCAATATGGAAGGGACCTGGAGCTGCTGGAGCAAGGCCAGAGGAGGCCATGGAGCTGCTGTGAGGGCTGGAGCATCCCTGCTCTGGAGCCAGGCTGAGAGAGCTGGGCTGGGGCAGCCTGGGGGAGAGAAGGCTCCTGAAGGGGAGACCTGAGAGCAGCTCCAGGGCCTAAAGGGGCTCCAGGGAACCTGGAGAGGGGCTTGGGCCAAGGGCCTGTAGGGCCAGGCCAAGGGCAATGGCTTGAACCTGCCCCAACAGGG
>NDXB01017994.1:0-12110 GCA_002631895.1 Agapornis roseicollis
CAAGATACAGTCTGGACTGAACTGCCTTGCAACAGCTATTCCTGCATTTTCCAGGGCAGACAGATAGAAGGAGCTTTACGGCTGAAATCAGACAGCCTCACATTGAGGGAAAAAAGGAAATGTAGGTGTAACACTTGTTGCAGTGTCCAGGTTGTGAAATGGATCTCTTGCATTCTCCCAGCAGAGCTGGACAGCTTTTGGAGGTTCATGACTTCCCCACTGCAGCCCTGAGACCAGCTCTGGGGCAGCAACACACGAGGGATGTGGAGCTGTTGGAGCAAGCCCAGAGGAAGCTACAGAGATGCTGTGAGGGCTGGAGCAGCTCTGCCCTAGAGCCAGGCTGAGGGAGCTGGGCTGGTTCAGGCTGGAGAAGAGAAGGCTCCTTAAGGGGAGACCTTAGAGCAGCTCCAGTGCCTAAAGGGGCTACAGAAGAGGGGCTTTGTACAAGGGCCTGTAAGGACAGGACAAGGGGAAAGGCTTTAACCTGACAGAGGGGAGACTGAGATGGGATCTTAGGCAGAAGTTCTTCCCTGTGAGGGTGCTGAGGCCCTGGCACAGGTTGCCCAGAGAAGCTGTGGCTGCCCCATCCCTGGCAGCGTTCAAGGCCAGGTTGGACGGGTCTTGGAGCAACCTGGTCTAGTGGAAGGTGTCCCTGCCCACAGCAGGGGCTTGGAAATGGATGAGTTTTAATGTTCCTCCCAAACCAAACCACTCTGATTCTATGAAAAGGGACAACACAGAAGCCATCTGTGTTACTTCACTGGCTCAGAGGATTTGCTGGAGGAGCCGTGCCTCTGGGATGGCTCCAGGGTGCCTCCAGCATGCAACACTTCTTCCTTAGCAGATTATCCTTCGTAACCAGCTGTAGTTGTCACAGGAATCAGAAGTTGCTCAGCATTCATCCTTCCTAAACCTCATCAAAATCACTAACTGGGATCTCACTAGACATAACAGAATGCTGAGAACCTTCCTTGGAGTCAGGCCCCATGTCTTGTCTCATTGCTCTCTACATGTAATATCCCCTGCTTCCTGCCACCCGCCTGAAGCCTCTCAACAGTAAGGAAAAGAGGAACTTACTCCACTTCAGAGAGACAGAGACAGCTCTGGAGCATGGCAACAATCTCCTTTTCATGTTGGGAAGAAAGGCTGCAGTCCTGCAAGCTGTGAACAGGAGTGTTTAATGAGCAAGCAGTGAAGGGACAGCAGGGCTCATACACTTCTGGTGTCTCTCTCCAAGTGAGGGCACACAGAAACAGTACCACAGTACTCTCTGCTGTCACAACCCTGGCCATATCATTTTGTCCCTCTGTAGCCTCTCTGCAAAAGGAGTGCAGAGGGACAAACTTGCAGATTGCTGTGCAAGTGCAACACCTTGTGAGAGCTGCCTGTCACCACCATCCACGAGAAGGGGATGGATAGAATTGTTCCTGTTGTACAGAGTAGTGACAGAAAGAGGAGGGAGGGGAGGGCCATTTCCTAACATTGTCAAGCTCAGATAACATGCCCGAGGTCTATTTTGAGAAAACCATTACTCTCTTTTAGAGCCCAAGCAAGAAAGAAAACTATTATGCCTTTGAACACATGACAAGATGGACACTACCAAGGGAACTGCCTCTCTAGGGCTGCTCTCTAGAGCCCAACACACAGGAAATAAAGCCACTGGCTGGCCCAATAGCAATTTCTATTGTTATTTTTATTTACTGATTCAGATTTATTTAAAATATTTTTGTATGTGGAAGCATATTCTGTCCTTAAGGAACAACACAGATGCTACCTTTGTCCTTCTGTAGTAGCTGTCATCTGCAAATCACATTCACCAGCAGGGATTTCAATGCCTTCTCTTACCATAACTTCATTTGTCTAGTTGGAATTACATGTTCCTTATTCTCTCCCACCTCAAATCCAAAGATCTGCAAACAAGCAACATATCTAGCTTTCATAAAATATGTAATTTGAATGCTGGTTAGTATTTTCTGGAAGAAACCACGAAGTCTGTGTTCTGTGCAGCCATTCCATGCAAGGTTAAGTGATTTTCAAGAGCCAGAAGAGCTCCATCATGAGATGGGAGCACAGGGATTTCACTGTATATTTGAATCAACTTGATAACTGAGACCCAGTTCAAAGGCACTACCAAGATGCAGGATGTTTTGCCTCCATGTGGGACTTTGCCATCACAGGAAGGGATAAACAAATCCATGTGTGCCAGGCTACCCACAGCATCTGAATAGGATGTTCAGGCATCTGAATAGGATGTTCAGGCATCTGAATAGGATGTTCAGGCATCTCAATAGGAGTTTCTACAGGGCCAGGCTGAGCCAGTTTACACATGCTTGTAGAATACTGGGAGGTCCCTCAAGGGCTGCATGACAGGGTACAGTGAGCTCCCTAGCAGGGAACAAGTGATTGTTTTGTAGTTTCTGAATTAAGGTCAAATCCACCCTCCCCTCAAAAGTACACACAGGCAGAAAGAACACTGGAGACAGCCAGAGAAGGAGCAAAGTCTTTTCCTTCATTTAGCCTCACACTCAGCTGTTTTTCAGCAGTTTTGCGGTAGAAAATCAGCACATCAAGCTTACTCGGGCACTAAGACAAACCTTTGTGGAACTGGCTGGTAGGTCTGTGTGAAGACCAGCTATTTTGCTTACATTTCTGCTTGCTCAGGTGGATTGAGCTCTACCAGATACAATGGTAGAGACAACTAGTTCTGTGGCTGGAGTGGTTTACGGTGATGCCAAGTTGATAGTTCGAATGAGCCTAACGTTGTATATAGCACAACCACAAGGTGAGTGCAGTTTCTCACCCTTGAACTTTCCCAGATGGGCCAGAAAAATATATAATTATAGAGTCCTTCCTGAAAAAAAAATCCAAGCTGCTGTTAGGGCAAAGGTGGAAAGATGCCATCTCTTTCACAGAGGTGCTTAATAAGGACCGAAGCTGTTGCCTGGAGGCTAAAGAGGGCCTTGGCACCTTCAACACCAGCACATTGCCACAGGCAAGCCACAAAGCAGGCATGTGGCTACAGGGCAGCAGGATACCCCTCAAGCTGGGGCAGTGGTACACACACCACAGTAACACAGGTAAGAAGACTGAGCTGGGTTTTTTTCTTTTTTTTTTTTTTTGCAGTTTGTTGGAAAGAGGATCAGTAGAAACTCCATTCCAGCGAGGAAAATATGAAAAAAACTGCATGCGATTCAGCTTCCCTGAAGTCACAGCAATGATTCATTTGGGCTGTTAAACTTACAACACATGGCAACCGTAAGAGCTAGGATTTAAAAAACCCATCTTTTCTTGGTCATTCTGAACCCATGAAAACACCAAAACCTGTAATTTGAAGGAATACAGAGCCAAAGCTACTTAAATCCACACCTTTTCAGTAAACTTAGCTGACTTGTAGCAAATTCATGCTAGCTGGGAAAGAAGTTGGTGTATCCAGAGCTTAAAAGCAAGTTTAAATTCTATTATATAAGAGAAGTATTACAGCTTGCAAAACAATTTCTAGACCAAAGATAAAACGATCTGTTAAAAAAAAAAAAATACAAACAGTCCATAATGTGATGAATTTGAATTTTGTTTCAAACAGAAAACAAAAAGGAATAAAATTAATTTTTGTTGACTTGATTAGCCAACAATTAAGCTGTAAAGCAATGTTCATTTAAAAGGCAGCACCTAAAGAGACAACATACAGCATGTATTGATATATGTATTGATACCTGATAAGCAGCTCAGTAGAGTTCTGACAAGTGATGACTTCCTTTGCCAAAGTGAGAACAGCATCCAAAGAAAAGTTGTTGTTGCTCAGACTGCGAACATGAGGAAGAAGACAACCTCAGCTGCTGGACCCAACATACCTCTTGCTGTAATATATCCCGTTTAAGTACGGCACGTTACAGTAGTGTGGTTTAAAACCCATTACAACACCCTTGAAGACACAATACTAGCAACCTCTGAGGAGATACTCTTTAATTGCATATTTATTCTGTTTCAGTACTTGTTGGACCTCATTAAATATGAACCATGATGTCTTGCTTCTCTTTCTGGAATGCTTTTAAACACTTCTAATCATACTGTAAAGCCATTAACTCCTGCATGGGATCCAACAGTAATTGCAGGTATTTTTGATTCACCTGCTTGCACCTAGGGGTATGTGGAAGACTTTTAAAGAGGCATTCCCTTTTAACTGGGATAAGAAGGCAGTTCTGTGGCTTTGACTCAGAGCATGCCTCTTCTTGCTGAAAATCCAAGGGAACAGTGTCTTTTCTGTCTCTTCCTTTGATCTGTAACTAAAATGCACAAACTGATTTATCTAATACTGTTCCTGGTTACACTACCAATAGTTGGACTTGTTGATCTTAAAAATCTTTTCCAACCTAAACGTTTCTATGATTCTATGCAGGGTCAGCACAGCTTTGTGACTATCCTTCTCCTGTAATGCAAACTACACTGAGACTCCAACACTTCCAGCAGCTGTGCTTTGCTTTGTCTGCTTCTGCTTAAACTGCCCCTGCTAGCTTTCCAAGGCTTTAAATCCCTTTAAATCACAAATCAGGCTGGTTCTGTCCACCTTAAAAGATGCAGATCAGTGCTGGGAGTTCTCTTAGCGGTCAGTCCATCTCATTCAGCACTTTGCTGTTAGTGTTACAAGGAGTACAGAACAGGTCTAAGAAAAAGTCTGGACAGACAGGAATGGAGCCATCCTCTCTGATGCAGAGGTGAGGTATCTCAATCATAGCCTAACCAAGCAGATGAGAGGTGAGGCAGCAGATGAGGAAAATGTCATGCCAGGCACCAAATTGAGCACACATAATTTCTGGAGAGGTGTCAGCAGTGCCACAGCTCCCTTGAGATTGTTTTTAAATGCCCGGGTAAGAACTGAGAGGTTGAGTCTATTTCAGACTGAGACAGGCATCGTGCACAGCTGGGCTTGCATTTAAGTGTCTGTGCCTCAGCTTAGTTCCTTACTGTCGCGATTGAGAGGCGGGACGCAGCTTGATGCAAGCTAAATGTCATTTATTTCTACAAAAGCAGGTACTTATATAGAAAGACAGACCCTTTACAAGAAAGCATGCCGATTGGCTACTGCCCCGCGGCTACTACTAAGCTAACAAATTCTTTCTACTTATCTCTTCAGCAACAGTATAGGCAAACAATGTAACAGTAGAAAACCGCAGTCTCTTCACTCCTCTGCTCCGGTCGGCTGGGAAAGCAGGTGGCCTTCGTTCTTGCTGACTCCGTTTCTCTTATCAGTTTCGCTTCTCCCTGCAGTTCTGCTCACACAGAGTTCTCCTCCACTTTGTCCCATGGCTTATGTCCAACTAACTCCAGCACGTCTCCTTTGATAAGCTGTACGGTGCTGGGTGTTCTGTCTAAGTCACATAAACCATCTCCTACACCTTACATGCGCCTCACTGTCATCTCTAAAAGCGATTGTCATCCCAATCAGAGACATGCAGCAGCTCAGCTCCAATGAGGATTTAAACCCTCTCTGATGCTGTGCTTGGCTTTATAGTGACTACCATTCTTAATAGGCTGAAGACATTTTTACTCATTCTATTTTCTTCAGTTTTTCCATTCTGGAAAACAGGTCCATTGCCCTCTTCACCTGCAGATTCCGTATCTGATTGTCCTGCAAGGTACACACAGATTCATTCTCATCAGTACCACACACCCCCAAGGAATGAGCAGTTGATTTCAGGGTCATTGCAACAATACACTCACTTTATTTCCTCAGGCTGAGGACAATGTGATGACCAAGTCAATGGTCCTCTTAGCTGTGATGCTCTCATTTGTCAACCTGGCAAAAGAAAGAACCACTCAGACCCAAGCAGAGGAAGGACAAGCATCCTGCGCAGCATGCAGCAAGCCTGTCTCAGACATGTGCCTGCACAACACCACAGACCGGAGGTAGCCTGACTCTGCCCTCTGCAACCAACTTTATACTCGTTCTCAAACAGGGCAATACAATACTCTTTATGTCAGCATAAAACAAGAGTCACACATATTCATGCTGCTCCACACAGCACTGCATTACTCTCTATACAGTGCTGCATGGAGAGCAGCCTTGATTGAGTTGATGTAATTAAATTGCAAGACAGAAACAGAGGACAGAGAGAAAAAGAAAAGGCTTTCACAAGCAAAGACTCATTCTAGTGTCCCCAGGCTTGCCATTCCTCATAAGCTATTTGACAGATCAGGAGCAAAGCCATCACTGTATCTCCTACTACGGAAGCTAAAACATGACGGGGAAAAAACATAAACACAACAAAACCCAAAATAGCTCACAGAGCAAGTTAAATCACCATTTTTTAAAAAGCACTTGATTTCTTTCTTTAACATTTGTATCGGGCTCTTTTATACAGCATTTTTATATTTTCAAACATCAGCGCAAAGAAAACCCCAAGCCATTAAACTTACACATCAACTGTAAATACCTCAAGAGACAGGTTCCGCATTTTGATACAGTGACACCATGCGAAAGTGCTGCCCCAGATGAAGAGTCAGCACTATCGCACATTTCAAAAAGGTGAGGACCCTGGAGACAAGGGTCACACAGGGGCAAACCAGACTCCTAGGAACAGAGGGTGTTGCCCAGCTCCCACATGATGATTTATGAGACCACTGATCTCAGGCCAGATACTTTAAATTTGGGCAGCAGAGTAGCAGCAGTTGCTCAAAATATAAAAGACACAAGGTGTTCGGAGAAAGTAAATATTTTATAGAAGAAACTGGTGGTGTTGAAAAGCACAAGCAAACAGGGAAGCTTTCAGGCACATGAGCACTCCTTTGAATCCGCTGCAGAATGTACTGATTACGGGATGCATTTGTACACAGCACCCTGGGTTGCAGGTCTCAAAATGCATGTTTGAGAGCCCTGAAAGCAGAAACCCACCTATGTCCCTGTTGCCCCAAGAGCCCCCATCACCCTCCCCTAAACCAGAGGGGGTCAGGGACCTGCTGCACAGGGGTGGTAGCATAATGTATATGGTCCACAGTCGCTGGAACATTTCTGAGGTGATGCTTGGGGTCCCACTGTCCTTTGCCCAGCCTTCCAAGAGACAGTTCTCAGAGTGCTGGTATTCTGCAGACCATAAACAAAAGCAGGCATGCACTAGAGTGTGTATGAGCCAAGAAAGAATCCCCCAAAATCCTGTGTTTCACTCTCCTAATGGAACAGTCCAACCATTCTTGGTCATCTGCTAAGCTGCTCATGGGCCCCATTCACTGCCCTGTGCCTGCATGAGCAATTTACAGTTAGGATGTACCATCAGAAAGCTTTTCTAACAGCAAACTACATGATATTCCAGTTCTTAATGGAGGCAAAGAGCAATCACTGCTATCCTGTTTACACTAGTATTGCTGGCCAGGAATAGCAATTTTCATGTCTAATTTTGCTCCTCTGCCTCACAGCAGACAATAACATTCTCTTCAGGGCAAGGTAATTCTCCCCCTGGCTGGTCCCCATGTTCTACACATTAGCAAACTCTACACATACTCCTCTGAAGTCGTCACAGAAATACAAAATGAGACCTTTTCCATGACAGGATCCAAAGAGATCCTCCTTGAAAAGGCTTCCAGCTTTACAGCAAAGCACCAATAGACAGCACCTAAGATTGCAGTTGTCACCTCTTCTTCATCTGGTTTATGATGATTTCATACTTTCTCATTTGCTTGCAGGATTCGCCCTGCCTCTGCATTGTCAAGAAATGCCCATCATTTTCTCTCTTCTCTACTACACTAATTACCCTATTGTTTGATTGTTTCAATCAAACCGAAGAAGCATGCAAAAATATCTTTATATTTATATATATCCTTAACATCCTTCCCTCACTCATAAATGTCTTATTTCATAAATTGCTTCATTATACACTGTTCAGTTCAGCATTTCTCACACATTCTCTCTCACCCTTCTAAAACAAATCCAGGCTCGCCTTTCCAACCCCTTACCCTTTCTCCCCACCGCCAGCCCATAGCAGTCAGTGTGCTTACCTCAAGTGCTCTACATATTTACAGCTGGCCAGAATTTCCAAACAGGCAATGTCCATGAGACACCCTGTAAAATCCAAGCGAGTCAAACCCTGGCCCAAGTTCATGACAAAAAGCAAAGCCAACATGTCCAGGGGTGTTAGTATTAAGTTTTTGGACACATACTTGAAATTCAGCAGGCTCCCAGTGTGCAGGACTACCTTGAGATCTTGTGTTTCAAAAGTGCAATGGCAGAGCTCAATGACCTTAGGTCCTGTCAGATTAGTGGCTGCCAGTTTCTTGAGAAACTGCAGGATTACACCCTGCTAATCCTGCATCCAAGCTTCATTTTGTTCAGTTAGCAGCATGAGAAATGTCCTACATTCTTTTAATGACAGGCCTGAGAGGAAGATGTGAAAATCTCCATTATCTCAGTCTTTGCCTTGTTCTTTAAAGTCCATTTTGACTTCAAAAAGAACTTCTTCCTCAAGCAGTTCTTGTCCACCCTCTTACTTACCATGAGACACAATGCTGCAAAAAACTGTTGCAAACTCAAATGCACAAAGGCATAGTCAACCTCTGGGCAAGCACCACTCATGAAAGAACTGAACTGCTAGCAGCAGCATCTCAGCAAACCCCAACCCATGGTGCATGCCCATATGCGGCTGTCTCACTCCATGTAGATGCCTAAGGATAGTAACACAGCAGGATGCAGATAGGAAAGAACACAGGCAATTACACAGACCACAGATCTAGAGCTCTGCCTTTGATCCCAGGATCAGCTCTGGAGGTTTTCATCTCTAGGTAGCAACTTCCACTCAAATCAGCAGTGACCACAGTCTGGACATTTGAGGATCCACTACAGGTGTGATAAAACACAGGACTGAACCTTGTGCCTTAAGATGCAAGTGAAGACTGGCTTTACAGGAGCACTTTAAAGGAATCACAGCTTTCCTGGTGTCACCACTCATCCATCCTGGCCTTGAACACTGCCAGGGATGGGGCAGCCACAGCTGCTCTGGGCAACCTGTGCCAGGGCCTCAGCACCCTCACAGAGAAGAACTTCTGCCTAAAATTTCATCTCGATCTCTCCTCTGTCAGGTTAAAGCCATTGCCCCTTGTCTTGTGTCCTGGTTTAAGCCCAGCTGATAACTCAGAACCATGCAGCTGCTCGCTCACGCCCCCCCTCCATTTCTCCTCCCCTTTCTGGGTGAGATGGAGAGAAGAAACAAAAGAATGTATACCCCAAGGGTTGAGATAAGAACAGTCCAATAACTAAAGTATAATATAAATATATTAACACTAATACTAATAATATTACTACTAATAATAATAATTGTAAGGGAAATAACAAGGGGAGAGAATATAAAACTGAAAGGGGAAAGGGCAAAACCCAAGAAACCCAAGTGATGCCCAGTACAATTGCTCACCACACAGGTGTCCTGACTCTGCTTCATCCTAGCATTTTGTGCCCCTATTCACTAGCAGAGCATGAAACTGAGAAGTCCTTGGTCAGGGCAAGTGCTTCTGAGCAACAGCTAAAACATGGGTGTGTTACCAACACTGTTCTCAGTGCACAGCACTGCACCAGCTACTAGGAAGAAGAAAGATAACTTTTACAACTGAAACACAGACATTCGGTCACTACAAACCCCTTGCTCAAATTGCTCAAGATGTTTGTCCTACTTATGTTCAAGAGGATACTCCTTCCTCATAATCCACCACTCTCTGCCCTCTCTGTACTGCTTGTTTGAACAGCCTTGCATGTTTAGGAGACTAAGCCAAATAAATGCAGCAAAAGGATGTGATCTGACTGAGTGCTGCAGCAGAGGACAAGGTGGAAAGGACCTCATCAGTCTTTTCTCTTCCTGCACTCCAAAAGACAAGCAGACATCCCACAAAAGCAAAGCTGGTGACACTGAATGCTCTTGTACTGATCTCTGATCCTTCAGGTCAAAACCATGTCAAACTTGTTTATCATGCAGCGTTACCATGTACTGCTATAACAGAATATCACTGCAAGAAGGCTTTTCCCAGGTTCCCATTCCAGATGAAGCTTTTAGGATGTGCTGTGTAAAAAGCAAGGCATCTCTGGGATCCACCAAAACACGAGCAAACCCCTCAGTTTGTAAAAAGCCTCTAATGCCCATCATTCACTATTCTAATAAAAACAACATCAAAGTTCCTGATGAAATGCTAAGAAAATTGGGCTTAACCAAGATCAGTTTTCTCCTCGGACTATTCCCATAAGTCCAAAAATTCAAACTCTGAACATCCTGGAAAGGACTCTGCAAGTTTTCATTCAAAATTTTTATTATGAAATGTATTTTATATTATCAGTTATACAAATAAAGAAGGCTAACAGTAACACATGCATTAAAAGCAAAGGAAGCAATGGAAGACTTAAAACAAAACATTAAAACATGTCAGATTTTAACAAACTGCAAAATAACAGGGCTTCTGGCAAAATAAACCTCATCTCCCAGTAGCCTGATGAGTCAAACTGTAGGGACTTTCATTTTACATTTCCCCAGCCAAGAAAAAACCCAGAAACCTATAGACAGCAACACCCAAATTTATTCCCCTGGTGATGAAGAGCCACTACTTCACATTGAATGTAAATACTGTATCATGCCAATGAAAACTGGAAGCCATTCAGACAAAGACTGAATTAATTTCATATGAACTGATGAAAGAAGTCTACACTGAAAAGTTAGATGAAAGCTCAGGCAGTGCTCACAGCTCTTGTGCTACTACTGTTCTGCTAAACAAGACCATAAACAAGACCACTTATAATAAAACACCTCTGAGCTCAAAATGAAGCACAAAAACCTTCCAAGAAGTGCCAGGAAACTTCTAAGCCTTGACTCTTGGACTCACTCTTCAAATGTAAAAACACCATTAAAACGCATCAGAAAACCACTCCTTGCCTCGCCTCCCCAACTCAGCATTTCCACCATTCCCAGCCACAAAAAAAAAACCCAAATTTGAGGCTCCCTGTGGCAAACCTACTGTGACAATTTCTTGCAGTCTCTGATGAGCACTGACTGCTTGCCAAAAGCCCACAAACAGAGCAGTGGCACTGAAACCAAAGTGGGGTCACAAAGCAGAGGGGCTGGGGGACATTGTCCACTGCCTTGATCTCTTCACTTGTCAACCCACCTCTTCACTGAGGTATGCAGCAAAATGAAAGTAAAACCATCTAGGAATTCCCCAACTGCAGCTCCTCTGTGATAACAACAGCGAGGTGAGTGAAAACACTCATCCAGAAAAGCAGAAGAGCGTTATCCTTATCTAAGATACGTATAGCTAGATGATAATTCAGGTAGATTTTGGGGAGTGGTCCAAAGAAATGGGACTTGGGGGCAAATACTCTCTGTGGACTAAATTCTGACTTGGTTGCAGTTAAGGCTCTTGCAATGGGAACATTTTTATTTATATGTATTTACCCTGGCACACAAAGAATATTTACTTACTATTTCCAGGGAAAAAGGCAACATGCCTTTCCTTGGGAATAGGGACACAGTTTAGGTGAGAGTAGCTATAAATGATCTGAGAACAAACCCCAGGTATCTAAATAGAACGGTGTGCAGAGATCTCAGATCTAGCCAGATTGTGTGCAACAAACAATTGAATAGAATCACGGAATCATAAAATCGTTAGGGTTGGAAAGGACCTTAAGATCATCCAGTTCCAACCCCCCTGCCGTAAGCAGGGACACCCCACACTAAACTGTGCCACCGAAGGCTACGTCCAACCTGGCCTTGAACACTGCCAGGGGTGGAGCACTCACAACCTCCCTGGGCAACCCATTCCAGTGCCTCACCACCCGCACAGGAGAGAATTTCTTCCTTCTATCCAATCTAAACCTCCCCTGTTTAAGTTTGAACCCATTACCCCTTGTCCTGTCACTACAGTCCCTAATGAAGAGCCCCTCCACAGCATCTCTATAGGCCCCCTTCAGATATCATTAATATTTCTCTATACACCAGAGAAGCGATGCTGGAAGATCAGATGCAGCCTGCACCTGAGTCCCACACAAGGCAAGATGGTAGACACCACTGTTTCAAAATTCACTTGTTAGAAAATGAGTAAAAGGAAAAACCAGCCCCCCCCCCCCCCCCCCCCCCAAAAAACACCCCCCCCCCCCA
>NDXB01017994.1:21190-33168 GCA_002631895.1 Agapornis roseicollis
CCCCCCCCCCCCCGGACCTTACCAGGAAAATGTATTTTGAGACAGGAAAATGTATTTTGAGACTCATGTGATAACGCACATTCCTCTCATCCTTTGTGGGGGTTTTCCTCTGTCCCTTTTTAGTCTAGGTCTACCAGCTTCTTCTGCTAGATCCATTGAAACTACGAGGTCTTTGAGGGCCATGTGGCCTCCTGTCCTGTGTACACTGGGTGACAGACACCCACTTGAGGTGCCAGCTGCGGTGAGTGGAGCCAGATGCCCAGTCCTTCCTATGACCCTGGAGGAAGCACACACACCAAGACCCTTGCAGCCTGCGATTCCCAGCTGTTACTTACTCAGCTTAATGTTTATCTGGAGGTCAATGGAAGACTCGATTTCAAAATCGACTGAATGAAAAAGCTGCAAACTGTAATGGCAGAAGAGAGAACATTTAGCAACCTGAATGCTAAATGGGATGCATCTTCTCCCTGACCCCCTTACAGCCGCAGGGTGGGTTTATAACACTTATCACATCAGTCACATTAGTGTAAAACCCCAACATGCAGCAGCACATTCAGATACTCTGGTTTTAAATTGTTGCAAACCACTGACTTAGCAGCACTCAGACCAGGAACATTAAACCCCTTTTTTCCACCACTCAAATTATATAGAGCAGCAAAGGGAGGGAAAAACTTGCATGCTCTGGCCATTTGTCTCCTCATGCAGAGGATGATGGTGAGGAGAGAAAGGCAGAAAGCGGGATGAGAAGAGCAGTGATAGGGCTGAGCAACATTGCTAGTGTACAAAACCTTTCCTCACATAGGCAGTAAGCAGCGCTGCTATCCCAGAGAGCCAGAGGGGCACAGCCCCTCAACAGTGACACATGCCTGTGAGCAGCAGCATGAGAGGGGGCATGGTGCTTGGCAGCAACCCGCCCTCTGGTACTTACAACCAGGCCCCAGCATAGCCGTAGTTCAGGGTCCCTTTGAAGAAGGCTGTCACATTTTTAATGGCAATGTGAATGGCATCATTCTCCTTGAGCTCTACCTCACTCTGCTCAATGGACAAGTCATTTACCTGTATGCTGGAAACAACAAAAACCTGGTTTGTCACCAACCCCAAGGCTGCTTCCTGTGACCAGGCAAGACAGGTTTGCTAATGAGGACTAAGGGGCCTCTGCCAACCCTCAAAAGCTTTTGCAAATAACAGGGGTAGTGCCAGGCACAAGGACGACACTGATTTTGCTCAGCCTTGGTGCACTGCTGCGTCCTGGCTATAGTCAGGGCTGAGGCAAGGGGAATGCTTTAAACAGGAAACACAGAGCACTGTGCTGCAGAAACAGCCATGTTTTCATAGAATCCGGTCCTGATTTGTGTTGGAAGGGACCTTAAAGCTCAGGCTGAACAAGCCCAGCTCTCTCAGCATGTTTCATTGCAGTGCTCTGTTCACCACAGACACAGCAGGAAATCCATCCTGTGTTTGCACCATTGCATTTATTAGCCCAAATCAGAAGCCTAACCCTCAAAGTCCAAATTATCTGCAAGGCACAGATCAGAAAGTGGATCTGTCCCAGTTCAGACCTTTGCTTTCACCAGGAATTGCTGGATCAAAGTTCCTCCCTGAGGCCCATTCCTGGTCCCCTCTGTCAGCCCACACCTCCACTGGCATGGTGATGCAGAGACACTCACTTGGTCAGCCCATAAGCCACCTTGCCGAGGAGTCGCATGGACCTTTCCCCAGTAATATTTGGGAACTTGGCATTTCGGAATGCTGCTTGAATGACCTGTGCTGTTTCCTGGTTCACTGTTGGAAGAAAATGGCAAAGATATCAAACTGCAACCTGTCCCGGCTGCAAAGCTGAGTCAGCACCCTGGGTTAAAGCTCTACAGGAGAGTTTCAATCAAGGCATTCCCATTAGATTAAGGAAGCACAAGGAGTAGTTTCAGAGCATACTAAACACAAAACCAACTCCAAACCTGACTTAAAGAGCTGGTGGCAGCTGGCAACATCCACATGTGGGCTGGACAGCAATGAGTCAGGCTGTTCTCAAGGAATCAAGCCCAGCTTTCACACACTTTACTTGCACCTTAGGGCAGACTTTGGAAAGGTTGAAGGTCTTTCATCCTTACACTGCACAAACCGATGACTTTTTCACCCTGGTACTTTGCTCTGTTGCTGCTTGCTTGTATTGCAGCCAGCTGTTGGGTCTCCAAAGGAAAACGTCAGAGATCAAAGTTTCTGTACCCATTTTTCTAATGTTATCCATCAGATTCCAGCCTTGGCATCAGGTGCAAGCCTGTACTGAACTTTTTCCTTGCAGAAATACCCTCTCTGAGTTCGGCTGAGCATCCTTCCCTTTTTGTGCCACTGTTGGAGGGGATAAGACAGAGCTGATCCCACCTTTTGCACAAGCTCTAATTGTTCTTCTTCCACCTGCAGAGTCCCCAGAGCTTTGCACAGAAACCCCAGTAGAAGAGAACCCTCGTTTCTCCCCTTCTGTGCTCCAGCCCCAAACAAAGTGAGAAATCAAACACACATTTGCTCTAGCTCTTCCATCACACCAGCTCCCAGTGACTAACATTGCTAAAGGTTTGGGCTGTGGAGAGGGCTTGGGGATTATTTTCTAGCTTCTCTGAGAAGTTGTGCCTATTGAGTTCAGGTGCCCATGCTTTAACCAGTGCTCCCAGGCAGGTATTAATACATCTTATGGGATAAATGGTTTCAACAAAAGCCAGGTAAGCAAGAAACACACTCCCTTGACTGCCCTATCACTAACTTGCAGTTGGGAGTGGGGAAGCACAGCCTGAACAGCAGGTACTTACACAGCAATGCCGCGGGCTTGGTCATCCTGCAGACGATCCCTGTGACACTGTAAGGGAAGGGCCCGAACTCACAGGCTGCTGACACATGGATGAGCACTAGAAAGATCCTGAAGGTCTCCAGCCTCATTCTGCCAGCTCAGAGCTTCAGCCAGAGCAGAGAGTGCCAACAAGATCGACTGCTTCTTGACCGTGGCAAAGGCTGCTTTCATACCTCTGAGCAGTGCTCATTCAAAGCAGGACATGACCTGCTTCCTCCAGTTATCAAAACTCATCACACATTTCCTAATGTTCCTATAGTTTCCTTAACACTCTTCAAGCCACAAGCTACCTTCCTCCCACAGCAGGCACTTGGGCTACAGGGCTTGGTGCTCCTGCCAAGACTGTTTTAACTCGGGACATGCACACATCAAAGCAAGCAGAGAAAGCTGCAGGGGGATGGAGATTAGAAGGGGATGAAGTCAAGGGAGCAGCCTCATGCTCTGCCTCCAGCCAGTTCATCATTTTCTCCTCACACAGAAATATTCCGTATTTTGCATTCCTGCAGTAACTTCATAGAATCACAGTTTGGTTTGGAAGTGCCCTTAAATCTCACCCAGTTCCACCCCCTGCCACAGGCAGGGACACCTTCCACTAGACCAGGTTGCTCCAAGCCCCATCCAAGCTGGCCTTGAACACTGCCAGGGATGGGGCAGCCACAGCTGCTCTGGGCAACCTGTGCCAGGGCCTCAGCACCCTCACAGGGAAGATTCTGGTTTTCCCAGCAAAGCCCTGTTTGAATGGTATCTCTGTTATCCACTGCTTCCCCTTCCACTGATTTCCTTTCCACTGTGAGGAAACTGAGGAATGATCATGGGAAGGGGTCTCCTCCTGCTACTACTGCTGGGTGAGTGCATGTACCCAACAGATGTGGAGAGCCCCAGGACCACAGGACTTGGAAGCTCTCAGCCTCTTGGGTGGATTTTTGGGCCACCCTTGGTTTGGCACATTTAGGATGGGGAAGAACCCACTATGCTGGAGCCTTCCATGGACCTAGCCTCTCAGCTGCTACTTGGGAGACATCAGAAACCAGGTTTACATGCGCTCCTCTCTCACCCACCATCCCCTGGCTCCCTGTTGTCTTGCAAGGGCTCATCCCAGAACAAGCTGCAGAATAAAACAGGGTGAACTCATTTCATAAAGAAGACTTGCAGCAGCATGTCCTGTGAACCATTTTGGCCAGCAAGGACTGACAGAGAAGGAAGAGTGAAATCTTGCAGCGCTGAAGGGGCACACTTGAGCCCCAAGCAAAGAAAGGACATGGAGCTGTTGGAACAAGTCCAGAGGAGGGCCACGAGGATGATCAGGGGACTGGAGCATCTCCCATACAAAGACAGGCTGAGAAAGTTGGGGCTGTTCAGCCTGGAGAAGAGAAGGCTGCATGGAGACCTCATAGCAGCCTTCCAGTATCTGAAGGGGGCGTACAGGGATGCTGCGGAGGGACTCTACATTAGGGACTGTAGTGACAGGACAAGGGGTAACGGGTTAAAACTTAAACAGGGGAGGCATTGATTGGATATAAGGAAGAAATTCTTTTCTGTGCGGGTGGTGAGGCATTGGAATGAGTTGCCCAGGGAGATTGTGAATGCTCCATCCCTGGCAGTGTTTAAGGCCAGGTTGGATGAAGCCTTGGGTGGCACGGTTTAGTGTGAGGTGTCCCTGCTTATGGCAGGGGGGTTGGTACTAGATTATCTTAATGTCCTTTCCAACCCTAACTATTCTGTGATTCTATGAGGTGCCAGCCACCCTCCTCTCCCTAGCAGATGCTTTGTACTCCCTGCTCTGGGTGAGGACACTTCCCCTGGGCCCCGCTGTCCGGTCCCCATCCTGCTGTGCTGTTTGCATCCGGAGTTGAGACGTGAACGGCCTCAGGTACCCGTGGGGTACTTGCGGCCACTGACCTGCCCAGCAGCTGCCACAGCCTCATCCAAGCAAGTGGCCCAGAACAGGCTGCCTGCCCACTGCGAGCCCATGCTGGACAGTCAATCAGCAAGGACATCTGACAAGGGCCTGTAGGGACAGGACAAGAGGAAAGGCTTTAACCTGACAGAGAGGAGACTGAGATGAGCTCTTAGGCAGAAGTTCTTCCCTGTGAGGGTGCTGAGGCCCTGGCACAGGTTGCCCAGAGCAGCTGTGGCTGCCCCATCCCTGGCAGTGTTCAAGGTCAGGTTGGACAGGGTCTTAGAGCAACCTGGTCTACTTGAAGGTGTCCCTGCCCATGGCAGTGTGTTCAAACCAGAATGGGATTTCTATGATAACCTGGTATTTGGAAGCATGTATAAAGGTAGTGGGTGCCTGACCAGCAGAGCTTTTGCATGTCAGCCCAGTGCTATCACCTCAGCTACTGTGGCATTCTCACAGCCCTTGCTAAGAGGCCACTTTTCAAGGAAGCTGCAAAGGGCAGACCTGGTAAAAAAATATTACAATTCACAAGGCTTTAATGCTGTAACAATTCTGGCTTCTGCTCTTCTTCAGCTGAAGGCTCCCACATGCCCAGCCCTCCCCACAGATCACAGTTTAAGTGATGTGCAGTAGACAAGAGCTGGGGTCACAGTAGGTGGGGGTGCCACCAGTACTGAGCCANCTGAAGGCTCCCACATGCCCAGCCCTCCCCACAGATCACAGTTTAAGTGATGTGCAGTAGACAAGAGCTGGGGTCACAGTAGGTGGGGGTGCCACCAGTACTGAGCCAGTGAATCGCTTAAGCTGGCAGAGACAGGGTTCTGCTGAGTGTTACACAAGCACATACGCCAGCATCCTTAGCACCAGCGATGACGATACAAACTCCAGTGTGCTGTGAAGTTTTGAGTTGTATTGGAACAAATCCAGAGGAGACACTGCAACAGGGAAGTAGCCCCACTAAGGCTGGTCCTAATCACTGTAAATGAAAGCAGAGCAGGGCCCAGGAAGTCACAGCCACCCCCTTGCCCAGAGCAGTAATTCATACCAGCATGAAGGAAAGGGAGAACCAGAGCAATCTGGTACAGGGGTGTTTGTCACTGGTGTCCCAGGTTAGATACAGGCAGAAAGACCAAGAACCCAGACCCAGTGTGCTGGTCCTGATAGATCTAGTGCATTGGCAGCCCCTTACAGGCCAGCTTCCCTGCCCCATCACCACTTGGTAAGCTGCTGCTGGGATGACCTGAGATGAGAGCAAGGGAGGACAGGGAACTGCAGGGTATTGACCTCCAGGGGGAACAGGAAAGCTGGAGACTTCCTGCCTACAATAACAAAAGCATGTGAAACATGGAGATGCTACAAGAACCTCTGCCCTGGAGTAACCAGGCAGAGGTGAAGGCAGTAGGGACACAGCAGCCTCCTCCTCCCAGTGCAAGGTCAGGCCAGCAGGAGACAGGTCAGATTTAAAAGCCCTATAGAAAGGTTAAATTCAGGGAGCAGGAGGCAGGGTAGGCTTGAAATGCCAGAGAAAAGTAAAATGCCCAACCTGGTGCGTACTGCTTGCAAAGGGGACAATGGAAGATGTTTTGATAAGTACTTGCTGTGTAAGGCTTTATCTGAAGGCCATACACTCATACCATGCGCTCACCCTCTTGCTGGGGATCATCCTGTAACTGGGGTTGTTTTTCCCCACACTATCCAGAGCAGAGGTACATCACAGCACCATTAATCTTCATGCTGCATTGACCCCAAACACTCAGTGTTACCCTGCAGCTGCTTCCTGTGATAGCCTCCAGGTACCGTACTGCCTTCTGCTCCGTCAGCAGCACAGGCCAAGCACCACTCCAGGCTCAGGCAGTAGTTCAGCCCTGGGTGGCAAGAGGGCAAGCCAAAGCTCTCATCTCACCCCTGAATCCAGTGCTCACAAGGCCCTGGTCAGTCCCATGGCAACCACAGCCATGAGCCCTGCATTGTCCTCACCATACCCCAGCAGCAGGGATCTTGGGTTAAAGAGACTCAAATTTGAGGAGAGTGTATTTCTACAGTTAAAAATTACAACCGCAATGGCTTGGATGGTCGACAGCAAATAAATTCAAACTCCTATCTGAATTTGATTGATTTCAACATTGTTGAAATCAACAGGCTCTCACCTGGGAAGTAAACCACCCATGAGGCTTTTGTGAACAATGAAGTCTAACATGCTTTTCTACAGAATTCCCCTGAAACCAACCCAATTTCTTCTCTTCACTGCCAGTATCACCTGTAACAACCTCCAAAACCTGTAAAAATAAACTAGCAGGCACAGGCCAGCTCAGGCTTTTCACCTCTGAGTCTGCCCAGGGCAGCAGGCTTAAAGCCTGGAAGAGCAGCAGCAGCAGTTCCTGCACGGCCAAACCCAGACTGGAACAGCAACAAATACAGTTTTCAGTGCTAATGTAGGAAAACTGGGGGGTCCTTCTGCAGCACAAGCCACTAAGCAGACACAAGATATAGGCCTAGGAGCAGCACATCCCAGCGTTTCCCAACCCTCCTGGGCGGGCAGCTGAGCATTAACTGACTTCTAGCCCTCCACTGCAGGTTTGTGACCCTAACTGAGCACCCGGTCTGGGTTACATTTATGATATCACTCGTTTGATATTCAAGAAACATAAATACAAGCAGAGATTTCAAGAGCTATTCTTAGGAAGCACAGGCTGGGATGCGGTGCTGGAAATGCAGTTGGCATGTTTGGAAACTTGACTGGAGAAAAGGGGCAGACAGACACCTTCTCCCAGATAGACACACTCCCCCTTTACATCCCCCCAGCTTATCTGCTCAGCAGCAACCTCATTCCTATGAGATTTATGTTCCACAGGCTGAGGACAGGTGCATGCCTTTGGTGACAAACAGGACTTCAGTGTCTCCTTAAGTAGAGAGCCTGTTAGAAGTTTCTGCAGAGAAGGAAGATGCCTGAGAAGACAAACTAGACTACATTTCTTCTTTGGCTCTGCCAGGACAGAAATCTGCTCTCAGCAGGGGGAACCACAGCAGCAGAAACACACAGCTTGAAGTGTGGCCAAAACAAACCCAGCTTTCTAAGCCCACAGCCTTGAGGCTGTTTCCCATCCTCACCATTTGTGTCACAGCACAAGGTCATGCTATTCCCAGAAAATCACTCTGGAACTCCTATGCTCTTTCAGCAGCCTTGCTCTGGAAGTTTCTAGGCTCAAATCACTGGCATAGGGTGCCCATAGAAGCTGTGGCTGCCCAAATCTGGGAGTGTTCAAGGCCAGGTTGGCCAGGGCTTGAAGCAGCCTGCTCTCATGGAAGGTGTCCCTGCCCATGGCAAGGGATTGGAACTGAATGACCTCTAAGGTCCTTTCCAACCAAACCATCCAATTCTAGTGTCTGAGCTAAGTTCAGTCAACTAACTCAAGGCTCATGCTCCTGCCTCACCCTAGCAGGCACACAGGCCATCTCCCCTTCCTTATCATATTTACATACCACCTAGGCTGAGCTGCCTCTATCTCCCTCCACCACTCCCACACCTTAGCCATCCCCACTTGGTCCCAGGCTGTATCAGGCAAAGACAAGGGATCCCTCGTGAGGTATCAGCAACAATTAGGACCACACCACACTCACAGCTCCACATACCACCAGACTAGCCCAGTCACTGGTACCCAGTGCCCTCAGCCAAGCTCTGCTCTCATTCCTAGTGCTCCTGCCACGATGCAGCAGAATTACACACCAGTTACTCACATCATCCACCCAGTGCTCCTTGATGTACTTCCCTCCACCCCACAGATGCATTTCACTAAGCCATCCAGGAAATGCTCTCCAAGGGCCAGGGTTTATATGGTCTTTGTGCCAGCAGCCTTGAGTGAGTGAACACTAGCTGCAAGCTATCCCAGGCACTTTAAATGCTGAAGCTTGCTTCATGAAGAATACAGTTCAGCAAGGAGCTAAGTTTAAGGCTCTGTGGGCATTTTTTCTCTTCACATCCCAGTTAATTTATCATGATTTTACAATAAAAGCAAGGTGAGAGCACATCCTGTGCTTTGCACAGGTAGTCTTCTGACTGCTGTACAAGTGTGGATATGAATGCTTGCAAAGTTTTATTGGAATCAAAGCCCTTGACAGCATCAGAAACTAAAGGGAACAAAATGAAGTAACACCAGGGGGTTGCTCTGCAGTAAGAATGTATCAAAACTGAATACAGGCATTAGACTGTTTTAACTTAGCAACCAAAAGCAGTGACCTTTACATCTTGCATAAATTCTTGCTAGTTAAAGAGCTGGACACACTCTTCTCCCAGAAGAAAATTAAGCCTCAAGTTTAAACTGCCTGAATTTGGCAACATGAAGTTTAGCCTACAACTCCAATAAGGTAATTGCTTTAAGAAGTCACTGAAAGAGTCCTCCAAACCAGCAAGGGAATCGCATCATACATCCTTCATAGGAAAATATTTACAAAAAATTTAAACTATTGTTGAAGCAATTTAACAACAGATCTAAAATCTGTAAACTGCAAAAGCTTATCTAGCAATCTTTTTTTTTTTTTTGAGACCCTACACTCAGTGTAATTTAAATAGCATTTGAGACATTCCAACAGGAATCACATTGCACAGAAGCAGCAATTTGCTTCTCTAACATTCTTGCGCACCTGCTTAGAGCCTGTGTATTTAGTGCACAAGTTCATAATGCCAAGCCTCAACATAGGTAATTAATAAATGCTTCAGAACAAAGTTCTTCAGACTAAGAGCAGGCATCTCAGTCTCTAGGCTGCAATGATTTAAGGCTTCTTGCAGTTTTATTTGGTCAGTGAAAGCCAGAAGAAGTGTCATCCACTTTCACTCCTGGTTTGCAGTGTCAGACAAGCAGACTGGTGACAGGTCAGTTGTGGGTCACTCCAAGCCCTTCTGGAAGGAGGGATGCAAAAAAAGTCTTGAAGAAAACCCACACTGTGCCCATCAGTGAAGGGTTCGTCTGCTGCAGCTGTTGTAAGCTTTGTCCATCATCAGGAGATGCCTCAGATTCATCTGCTCCACCTGCATTCTCCCCCTGCCAAAAAGAAAGGGTATTTGGTGAATAAGGTCATTTCAGAAATGCATTAGAACTATCAGATGTCAACCAGAATTTTGTTACCCAAGTATCTGTCATAATATAAAAAGCTTGCTAGTATCCCAGACAACCACCACCAAGTCAAAACCCCAAGCTGCACACTGGTGTTACTGGTGAACTCCCACAGCCTGTCCAGAAACGCTGCTTAGGACAGACATGAAGCACCAGGCTCAGGTGAACTGTGGATGAATTCACAACTTTCCCTGACATCAGACAGATGCATCAGCTTGAAATGCAAGACTGACTGCTTACCAACTCAAACCCTGCCTTCAGCTACAGAAGCTAGAACATGCCACTCTCCATACAACATCCTGAAGGACAGAAGCAACTAAGTGATAGCATTCAGCCTGAAATACTTTGTAGAACAGAGGAATTAGCAAAGGAGGACTCAGGCTGGCAGTTCTGTCCCCAAGAAAGATAGCTTCTGAATAAAGATCAAAGAAAAGTCGCTGCTACAACATGTCATTAGTAAACTGAAAGTAAAACTCCACAGGTTTTCTTGCTCATGATTTAAAAACTAAATAACAAGACAATACCTGTAAGTTATTGTTCTGGTCCTGGTTTATAGCTGCTTGAGGAGGAGCATTGCCTGGGAACGGCTGAACTCGTCTTCGTCTAAATGGAAGCCATCCAACATGGTGCCTGGGGAAGGCAATAGATTTGTATTAATACTACTTAAAAACATTACTCCTTCCTGTTACACCAACACAGCTCAGAGCTACAGCAAGAGCTAACAGCAAGGTTAGCATATTAAGGACTCTTTCTGCCCTAACCCAGCAAGCACTTTCAAAGCCTCCAGTTAGCAGCAAGCCATAGGGTAAGAGGGGCAAGCTGACCATCATCATGCGCTCAGAATAGGCAGCGCTACATCCAAGTGTGTATCCAGCATGCTGCCAGAGGGCCTGCTTGGTCACCATGCTCTGTGCACCCCAGAGTAACTTCCCTGTACTCACCCTAAGAAAAGGGGCACAAGGAATATACGAAACACAGCACTCCAACCAAAACATAGGCCATGTAGACCTTCTTAAAAGGTCTGTATCTCTACAGCACAGACATGTAACCCACAAAGCAACCTGCTCACATTACACTTGAGAACTGCCAACAGCAATTAATCTTCACTCTCCTAAGGCTGCATAGAGTTTGGCAGAACTGATCATTTAAGCTGCTCCAACTTTACCTCTTAGACGTACTGGCAGGAATTTAGAGGCCTACATCACTTGTTTCACAGGAGATCAAGGAATCTGAGAGGACAGATTATCCCGCTCAGGCAAGACACCCCAAAGCACATCAGGTGAGGACCCATTACCTTATTGTGCTTGTAAGATATCAACTATTCTAACACAATCATAAATGTTAACACCATACACTCACAAGTACATCAGGATACTGCCACCCATAACCAGGAGGAATCTGCTGACACTGGAGTAGAAATAGATCATGTTGACAAATACATAGAACAACGTTGCCGAGTAGAGCCAGTCCAACCAATCTCGATGGCCACCCTCCTCCTCTTCTTCCATGAGGCGACCCCCTTGTGCATTCATTTGCAAGTTATGGTTGGCCACTGCGTTAACCTGGGCAGCAGCATTCTGGTTTCCAGGCTGATTTTGTGCAGGAAATGTGTCTGGGAGAGGAGCCGGTGTTGTCACTGGAATCTCTTGAGAACGCTGTGCATTGGATGGGTCAGCAGATGCAGCAGTAGAAGCCAAGCTGAAACCAGAGAACACAAAAGTACAGAATAATGTTTAGTCAAATAATTTCACACTTAACACAGCCACTGAAAGTTCATCCATCTTCAAATAGAGGCAGATCACATGCAAGTAGAAAGCATCAAGTTTAGAGGATACAGAAACCCAAGTTTCAGTTCTATCTATGACAATGGTTACACAGATATTACTTCAGGAAGTTAAACCAGGAACCTACCACTTTATGAACAATTTCAATACTTTGCAAAAACACTCTTCAGCAATCCACAAATAGTCTGGAAGGCTCCTGCCAGTTTCAGCTTTACCTCTGCTACCTATTTTCAGTCAGTACCTGTCTGTGCTACTTTAAGCAGTCAAAAATATGGTGAAGACCTAAGGTTCATAGAATCATAGAATAGTTAGGGTTGGAAAGGACATTAAGATCATCTAGTTCCAAC
>NDXB01017995.1:0-11954 GCA_002631895.1 Agapornis roseicollis
TGGGGAGGGGCTCTTCATTAGGGACTGTAGTGACAGGACAAGGGGTAACGGATTCAAACTTAACCAGGGGAGGTTTAGATTGGATATAAGGAAGAAATTCTTTCCTGGAATGGGTTGCCCAGGGAGGTTGTGAATGCTCCATCCCTGGTGATATTCAAGGCCAGGTTGGACGAAGCCTTGGGTGTCAGGGTTTAGTGTGAGGTGTCCCTGCTTATGGCAGGGGGGTTGGAACTAGATGATCTTAAGGTCCTTTCCAATCCTAACTATTATATGATTCTATGTCTTATAATCATTGATACATAGCTTTAAAAATAATGACAATTAATACATTTATAGCTATCTTGTACCTGATATTTTTATAAAACCAGTGTTCTTTTCTGTTGTAGACATCATAGAATCATAGAATAGTTAGGGTTGGAAAGGACCTTAAGTTCATCTAGTTCCAACCCCCCTGTCTTAAGCATGGCAAAACTTTTCATACAAGTTTTTCTGTAAAAAACACCAGTCACCCTCCAAAAATAAGTTCTCTGGATACAACTGCATGTGAAGGAATAAAGCTTCAAATACATTATTAAGATTAAAAATACATTTTAAATCTACCTCCAAAATGACAAAAATGACCAAAATATTTCAGATACAACTCTGTATTAAGTTTCAAGGGTTAGGTTGACTTCTGCATTGACAGTCACTTAGACACAGTCTTTGTTACCTACTCCTGAGTCACTGTTTCCAGTAAATGGAACATCTTTGTAGCTGTGATGTGGGAGAAAGTAACAGAGGTGGGTTTTGAAACAAGGCAGTGGAACAAAAGAACAACCAACTGCAAAGCAGTACACAGAATGAGATACAGGAATTGCTTAAGACTACTGAATTACCAATTCTGTTTCTCTTTTATTCAGTCTCTAACATTGGAACTGCCCCAATCTGTATAAGCAAGTAGATATTTGTAAGAAGTATCTACAGAAAGATTCTCTACCACAAATGTCTAAATGGAGGTCCCTCTTCTCAAATCCCTCTTATAATTCATATGCCTCATATCTCATGTATACTTTTTTTTCCCCTGAAAAAATAAGCAAGGAATTTTGATTTTGTGCAGATTCAGTAACTGTCAAAACTATAAAATTTGTAAAGAAAATACAATTTTTTATTTTCTTCCTAGCCCTCCTGTTGACTCAATATGAATTCACTGGGTTTATGAAATATATCATAGTAAGTATTAGAATAAGAAAATGCTTTTTATGACACAACAGGCTAGAAAGTTTATGGTAAACATGAAAAAAACACATAACAGAGCATGCAAATTAAACAGACATAATACCAGTTGTAAATCAGAAGTTAAGACTGACCTTGCATATATAAAAGCATGGTACTTAAGGAAGAAAAATAAAGTATGAACATTAAAGAAAAGAGTACTGTGTTTATGTCACTGCAAGAGAATGGCGATTTTAACCTTTCTGCTCTAGAAAGTAGCATTAGCAACAAGCTTGGCACTGAAGAAGCCACAAACAGAAATCAAGAGTATTCAGCTTAGGATTTCTGAATACAGCAAATCAAGAAGGCAGACTATTAAAATATCAAGCAGCCACTGCAAATTCTGATGGTAAACATATTTGGATTAGAATTTTGTTCCTTTGTTACTCTTTAACATTTCCTAAAAAAAAAAGAAACGTAAAGAGCTTTCTTCTCAAGAAAGTTGGAGACAACTTGTATTAAAGAATTCATCACAGTGAAGAATATTCAAGTAGGCTTTTGAATAGCAGAGCTCCAAGGAAACAGTATTCCAGGATAATATTTTCCTCAAAAATTTGTCAGAATTACTGTTCCAGAAGACTGCAAGATACTGTGCAATTTAAATATGGCGACCTTTTTGCATTTTCCCTGACCACAGAAATGGAAAAGGCAAAAAAGTGAAATCAAAACTTAAGAACAAGCACATTTCAACATGACTTACACATATAAATTGCTTATCTTCCAACTGAAGAATAAAAGTGAGCTTTTTCGTTAAAGAACTGAGCCTATTTTATGGAGTTTTAAGACAACAATGAAAAAATCCCAACAATAAAACATGTTCATGAAGATATCTCATAGCATACTATTCTTAACAGCATGTCTTTGGTCTTCAAACACATTTTATAACCCAACAGGCTGTCACTATACATCAACCAAATACTACATGTGTAACCCCCAAGTTTAATTAGTTGGCCCCAGAAAAGGACAGTAATAAGGATGGTAAAGCCAAAATATTTCATACTATTAGCAACAGGACTTTTAGAATTTGAGGAATAAATCATTAAAATATAACTTTTAGAATTTGAGGAATAAATCATTAAAATATAAGGTTAAAACAAAAGTGATGTGAAAGATATCCCACCCAGCACACATCAATATAACTATAAATTGGAAAGGGTAGAGAAGTTACTTAAATAGCTGGGAGAAGTCTTTAAAACCCTATATTTCAGTAGTATTCTCTATTTTGTCTCACTATCCTTTGGAATATAAAACTCGGTCAGGTTAAAATAAAATTTGGAAAATTATTACCTGAGAATCATCTTCTGCATTTGAATGTCTCACACTTCGATTCATAGCCACATTATTGTCTCCCACATTTTCATCACTTTCAGTAACAGAAGGGAGACGGGACAGAGATTCAAATCCTTTTTTGAGGGTAGATTGTAGAAAGTGGCTAAATAATAAAAGGAAACTCAAACACTTTAATCCATACATTTCATTTCAAAACGAAAGTCTTCATAACTAATATGCTTAAAATGATTTTGTCAAAATAATTTGTGACTTTTTTATTTTACAGCCTAGTAGGGCAGCACAATATATATATATGCTTATCTTTCTGGCTTGGCTCTGCACACGTATCTATGCTCAAAAGACCTGAACTAACCTGCCCTCTTAACTAACCCTCAAAAAAACCCAAACCCAAGTCAGCTGAGAGAAACTAGATGGTAATGCTAGAAGTAAATAAATTTCCATGTCCTCTAGACAAGAAAAAAAAATATATATAATTCAGACTAGTTAAATGGAGGGGGGGGGGAGGAAGTATCAAAGTAATTTTTGTCTTTTCCCTCAGAAAGGGTCTCCATAGCTACCAGACAGCTAAAACACACAATAACCAAGGAAACCTGTGCAGTCTATTCTGGTTGTAGCAAAAGAAAGCTTTGTTGCTGACTTAGTGAAGGCAGAAGTAAAAACTGATGGAAATACAAATAACTCTTTGCTTGTTAAGTGAACTGGGAGAAGAAGATCAAAACCATATTGCACACATGCCAATTAGACATAAATGTGTAATTGTGTTATTGCAGCAATAAAGGACAAAGAAAAATATGTGTTATCCAGCCCCCTTCCTAAGACTGAGATAATGAAATATCAAGACCTTTAGCAGTAACGCAGTAACAATTATCTTGCCTTTGAATGTTTCAAAATATTTTATTAGAATTAAAGCAAGAGATTAAAAACTGTTTCAGTCCCAGTTGTGTATCTAAGTCCCTTATCTTATTAGGCAGCTATATTACTTTAATGAAATGCTAATACTTGCTATATATTTTTGGTTACTACCTGTTAATTAAATCACAAGAGATTAAATTAGCTCATTGTCATGGAAACTTAGCACATTAAACAAACTGTCCTTGACAAAACTCAGTAAGTTGACCATGAAGCAATCTATTAAAGATGAAAAAACTACATAAAATATGGTAACATGCAAATAAAGGAACATCTTAATTATTACTCTCTCATTCTTTTAATAACCAATTGATGGATATTGCTTACAGCATTTTTATGTATGTCTACTCCTACTATTTTAAAACAAAAATTAAGTAATTTAATGTATTTTTGACAAACAAAATGCAACTGTATCAACAAAACAATACACCCTAATTTTTTCCACTGAAAAACACTGTTCAATACAAAAAGAAAAAAAAAATCAACCCAACTGGTTTCTTATCAACCCATCCAATCATCATGATCAAAATACGGAAACTGCCATGTAATTTGTGCAGTTTACTTAGAGACATACTTAGAAAAAGGTATACACACCTTAAAGATGATACACACATCCAATAGTTTACAAATTGTTGTTCGACTCATTCTCAAGAAAATAAATATCCTCTAAAATAAAACTTTTGGTGCTCATTTGGTATGTCATACATGCAATGCTTTCTCTGTCAAGAGTTCAGTCAGAATAAAAGAGAAGATATTAATAATTCTAGCAGTTGTTGAAAAAACGTTCAACATCATCAGCTGAAGCCTGGCAGAAAAGCAGTTTGCAGTGGGTCATAGGAAAAAAATCTAAGGCCCTGATATAATTAATGATAATCCTTCTTTTCTTGTTAGCAAGCAAGTATTATGCTGAATATTCAATGCTGACTAGAAGTCATGTATACACTGATTTCTGAAACTTCTCTAAGAAAACCTGTATTTATACAAGGCTTTATATATATATTTATACAAGGTTTATACATATATATTTTCAAGGGATTACAGGACTTCCAGTCTTTAACAGAAGGCATTCATACAAAGGTGTGTTCTGAGCATGAGCTTCCTCACCTGAACTCTCAGGTTTCTTGTAATAACTATAATGAACAGAGAACAGCCTGTTTTATTCATAAAAATTAATTGCTTCATGCCAAATATATGTTGCCCATGAAGGTACTGACCGGCCAGTAAATGACTTCCTTGTTATGTACAAGAACTGGAAATGGACCAGTAGTTTGAGGAAAAAATAGAAAGACATCAGAGAATATTCCTATTACTGGTGGAAGTGATCTATTGAATATTCACTGGGCCTACTGAGTAGAGAAACTGGCAGTGTTTTTGCCTGACAGAGCTCCCTGCCCTTCAATGTCAGATGCCCTGAGAAGTGTGCATCCACCTAGAGGCTTTCTCACAGGCATAGAATCATAGAACAGCTAGGGCTGGAAAGGACCTTAAGATCATTTAGTTCCAACCCCCCTGCCATGGGCAGGGACACTTCACACTAAACCATGTCACCCAAGACTCTGTCCAACCTGGCCTTGAATACCGACAGGGACGGAGCATTCACAAAATGCATGTAGATTAGCAGATGGTAGGGAACAGCATATGAAATCTATAGCACCCCTGCTTGCATCTCCAACAGAAGGTATGTGCAAATAGAAGAACCTGCATGCTTAAATGAGAAGGTGAGCTTGTAACACTCAATGCCAGGAGAGCATATAATTGCATGTGTATGCCTCTGTGTGCATGACTAAAAATTCTTTGGATTAGCTATACAAAGGTGTTCAGAAGTTTGCATCTGTTTGTCAACATTTTGTAATCATCTAGAATAGTGGTTTATCTGTTATTTAGATGACACTGATCCTAAATGTTCAGTTCACTGACTGACGATTAACTATGCAACATCAAGAAATCAATAGCGTGCTCTGATCCTAAATTGCTTACAACTACATAATCTGACCAGTTTTTCCCTGTGACAGAATTAAACATAAGCCATTGCACTTTCACAGTCAAATGGAGGAACAGTACAAAGCTAATGCTGAAACTACACTGAATACTTACCTGTCTGTGGGTAATGTAATAACATTCAATTTGTAATTCAAAAATAGGCTAGCAATCTCAAGATGTTCTTCAGGTTTCTTTACCACAGAAACTGGAAAAAAGCAACTTGTTAAATATTTATTCATAAGAAATTTTTAACACTTGAACTTTGACAAATAATTTCCACAGGGGATTCATCAAACCTAAACAATTCTCAAAATATAATAGCATACATTTGAATCCGAGAGAAAAACCAAGCATGGCTTTAGGTGACATATCATGAAGAAAAACCTGCTCAAAGCTCTGATCCTCAGCCTGCAGGATGTTAAAGTGTGCTTAACCTATGTAAGGTTATCCAGCTTAGTTTAGAAAAACTATGGCAGTACACTGCTGCTTTCCTGTTTATCTCATTACATATTGCTAGCATGTCTGCAAGACTTTCATACTCTAGGTATCTCACATCATGCATTTAATTCCATTGCAGAGTAGAGACAAACCCTAGAACAAGTTTAAAACTATGAGGTTTTACAGCAAGACTGGTCACATACTTCAAATGTTTGAAAGGTGTTCAGAAGCTTTCATAGCTCTGCATGAGAGAGCCTCTGCATTGGTTAGATAACACTCCATCTTCATTTTCTCAAGTAGAGTGCTTTCTAGCCTGAAATTAAGATGCTTCTCAAAGTGTTTAGGAAATAACAGGGCTAAGGGGAAGTAATACAAAATTGGTAAANAAAAAAAAAAAAAACAAAACCAAAAAAAAAAAAAAAAAAACAACAAACCAACAACAAGTAATCCCCAAGAAGTTCCACTGAAATAAAACAATAAGATAATAAATATGGCCCTGGAAATTTATATATTTGCAATAATTAAAATGTTACTACACATTTATTTTGGAGGTTTAAGTAGACAAACCTCGAGGTTCAGATGACACAAGAGTTTCCTTTTTCTGACGGAAAAGCTTCCAACAAGGAACTGGAGGTGGTTGTGGTGGTACAACCAGAGGACAGGACCTTGTTCTAGTGATCAGGACAGGATGGCTATATATGTGGGAAAGTCCATACTGCCTTAGTTTCTCTGAAGAATCAGCCTATGAAACATGGAAAAATAATCTGTCCGTGTCACACCTCCTTCCTCATCATATCACTGACAGAAGAGTATGCACACGAAAACATCTAAAGCTTGGGTAACAAACAAAACAAAAATAGCTCACCAGACAAAGCTATCCAAAAATATTCTAATTAGAATTTGATATTCAGCAGAAAAAGTATAACTGAATACTTGTGTTTACATATATTTTACTTCTTATAGTAGATTCATCACTCTTTTCAACTTTAACTGAATTCTTTTAGGTGCTACAGAAAATACACGTGAAGCAGAATTAATCCATAAAACAACAGTGACAACAAAAATGAACATATTTTAAAACTTTTTCTGAGGGAGAAAGTCTTTACTTCATGCTGAATTTATAAAGCAGCAGAATTCTAAAAGCAACTGGTCTTTAAGATAACTTGTGAAATCTTCATAATGTAATATCACTTCGAACCAATACATCACTAAACTTATCTGGTGGCTAATTTAGAGAACATATTAAAGGCACTGCAGTTGACCTGTATACCAAATCCTTTAGCAACAGACTTAAGAGCAATTTTATATGTGAACATTGAGTGGTGCTCTTTCAATTAAAATAATAATGCTGCAGTGCTTAACATTTTTCATTACTGAAAGTTCTGTTACAAGATTTGTACATCCTTTGTATATTAAAAATACACCTCCTTTTACTTGCTAAATAAATCACACATAATTTAGTTCCTTAACATGCTCATCAGCAAGGCTTTGATTGCTCCTGCTCATTGTCAAATGTTCCTGAGGTTCTGCATTTATGAACTTTGCAGAGAAGGATGCAGGTGTAGTTGTGGTTGTCAATTATTTGAAAGGAGAAGAACAAATTTAACACAATAAGGCTGCCCAGGGAAGTTATAGCTGCTCTATCCCTGGAAGTATTCAACACCAGGTTGGACAGAGCTTTGAGCAATCTGGTTTAGTGGAAGGTCTCCCTGATGGTGGCAGGGGGATTGGAATGATCTTTAAGGTCCCTTCCAACCTAAATTATTCTATGATTCTATGAAAGTATACAAGCAATTTAAAGGCCTCATTTGATCTCTGAATTTATAAAGATATATTACAGGAGTGGTGACTGGGTACATACATATTCCAGCAATTTAAAAATATAATTTAAAACATCTGAGATTAGAAAGGATTTTGAAGACTACCAATTAAGTGCCATAAACAAGAACTTGTCAGCTGCTGAGTAGGAGACATACCTGAATGACTCAATTATGCATTTTTCCATGTTATTTGAGCAAACTTAAGGCAATTAAGTTCAAGCCACATCAATCCAAGGATATACTAGAAAACCAAGCTAAAAGGGATACTGCAAAAATTCTGGAGGGAAATTCTGGCATAACTGCAGCTAACGATACAATTTTCTAGAAATTTAGAGAACAAGGATTATGCCATGAAACCACTCTTCAAAACTTTAATTATTTATCTCAATGTAGTATATCTCAACCCTCAAAGCTTGAAAATGAGCTTTTTTTAACCCATAAGAAACCCACTACACTTCTATATTTAATTTCTGTAAACTTCCATTTTTCTATCAGTTTTTACTAAAACACTGGTTTAGACACATAGATCCATCTGCCTCATCCTATTTGGTCTGCAATGCCTCTTTTTCAGTACTCTCTATAACCTCACAGACTGAAGCCAAGTTTGAGACTCAAGGTAGGAAAGATATAACCTTATGTCACTGTTTCTAGTTTACTGTCTGATGACTAGCATTACTTTTGAGGAAAAAGGCACTACTGTCTGAGACCTTAAATTTAAATAAATAAATAAACAAATAAATAAAATCACAGAGAAAGAGCTAGTCTTCAAAACAGCAGAAAATACACAGCACAACTTGCAAAAAGAAAATAGTGCAAGAATTAAGGCAGTAAAGCATAACACCTGCAAACCATTTCTGGAAATTCTTTTATTCTTTCAAGCCTATCAGTTTCCTGAGGAGGCAGCTTCAATTTTAATGTTCTAATTATGGTAAATATGGTAAATATGATTTAAACACACAAAAAATAAATCTAATTAATAATCAACTCAAGAAAGCCAGCTCTGGCATTATAAATAGCTTTCTGTAGAGTGTGAGTGACTAAGTGGAAATTTAAGCATAGTTTTTACCCCAGCTGCATGAAGTGCTGCACTCTCTCCAGCTGCTTTCATCAGCTATAACGCTAATGATAGAAATGGGTATAAACATGCTATTTCTTGTAGAACAACACATTGGAAAGTGTGTATCCGAGAATTCATGTTTTTCAACTAACCCCTAAAATAATTAGTCTTTCCATTCAGAAGTATCTCACTATGATACCCTTTTTAGTCCCCATCAGGATTCTCCCAAGAGACTTCAGCTCCTGGGATCCAGAGGAAAGTGGAGTAAAACTGAAAAAATGAGCAGACTGTGGCAGGACAATGCAGAAAATGCACAATCAGAGCAAAGAAGTACCAAAAATATAAATTTAACCGATAATCATTACCTAATGACTATTTTACTATATTGATTTTATTATTTTTGTTACACCATAGTTGCTACAAAATGAAACTCCTGATACTAAAATAATGCTTTCCTGTCCTGAGAGCATAAACTCTTACCATCTGCTTTAATGAAAAAACATCCTTTTCAAACAAATGTAGTGGTATACAGCTAGCACAGACAACCATTTCTGGCTGGGTTGGCACAGGTGATTCTACAGAGAAAACATCAACATACTTTAGAACAAGATAAACAGCAAATAAATGTTGCTATACCTCACCCTAACTTATTCTGCTCTCTCTGCCTCATTTTTGTTATTTTCTTTGTCTGACTATTATCTCAGTCAAAAAAAGAGCTCATTGTAGAATACTTATAAGAAAAGCCATGGATGGCAAAACCATGCTGTTTTAATCCTTACCTATTTTAGACTACCAACAACTTTTGCATATTTTACTTCTTTTATACAGATGAATAAGAAAAACTACAACTTAAAAATGCAACAGGTCAGAGGTAGCTCTAACCATTGTTCTATTTTTCTTCAAATTTTAATAATACTAGATACTAGCATGAAGAACACAATATACATCATCTGGGTAGATGAAATAAAAACATACTGACTGGTTAATACTGCCTAAAGGCTTCACATAACTGAAAGCAAAGTTTGATCTTACCAACAAAAGGATCAAAAGCTAGAGCCTGAGCCACTCTTAGCAATGGATATGAAGAATAAGATTAGTTTGAGAATCAGAGTATTTGTTAACCAGGGTTATTGCTCTTCTGTCAAGGAGATGGAATGATGGAGGCAATGTCAGCTGTTTCTGAAAGCATTAGGGGGTGAACACACAGCTCTTACCCCACACACCTTACAGAAGCTTGTTTTCCTGTAATTCTGCTACAGGCAAGGTGTAAAAGCAGAGGCACGTTCACTTGTTATTCCTAGAAATCTGTTGCACTGGGCAACCATGCAACCATCTCATGCCTGTATCTGTGGAAGAAGCTATTATTGATTCCATAATGGTGAATAGAAATCAAGGCTGTTTGGGTGACAGCCAGTTCACTCATGCTGAAAGGAAACTAAAAGTCTAAAAAAATTATTAGTAGAAATATAGGTCTAAATGTCAACTCAAAAAGAAGGACATTTATTTCTCTTTATTGTTCCTTAGTAATCTAAGAATGTGATGACAGGATCTCAACACAGAGGTTGTGAAAAACAGCACACCTGTTTTTCATTAGAATATTTTGTCTTTGTTCCCTTCAGCTCCACCTCAAATACAGGACAATTACTTCCTAACTTTACTAAGTATGCAGCTGGAAGCTGCTCTAATAATAGGTATTTTCTGTGAAACTGAATAAAACAATGCTGTCTGCATAAAAAGAAAAAAAGTGAAATGAAAATAAAAGGGCAAAGAAATGAAAGATAGGCAAGTGACTGGAAAATACAATTATCAGGCTTCAAACTGATTTATTTAGAAGGTATGCAATAGCTTTTTCTTGAAAAAGTAAGCTATCTTTGCATCCCACATATTCTTCCAGAAATTCAATTACTCAATTAAATATAAGGTGGTGGTATGTCAGTTTCTTTCCAGTGGTTTCTTAGTATTTCCCACTGCACATGTGTGATTCCCCTGTTAATCATAGCTGTTGTGTTAACTGTGGTTTTCAAGTTGTCCACAAGCAAGGCTATAATCTAGGTTTGATCTCAGTCCCTGCTGACATATCTGATCTGTTACAAATACATTAGTAGAAGCTACCATGTCCTACACATCACAGAACAGTACATGCCACAAGGTATACTAATATCATTGCTTGTGAGAAGTATTTCTCAATTAAAAGTATTCCATCAAATACCAGGTGGAATGTAAAACTGTCATATTCAGGCCAGATGGGGTGTGAAATAAAATGTCCGCAGGGCAGACAATAAACAGCAATGAACAAATTATTAGAGCATGAAATGATTAACCAGGCACACAATATTCACTTTAATAATACTATTACGATACTAGAAATATTTGATGCATTATGGCAGTACCTTTTAAAAATAATGTATTCTTTTATCCTTTTTTACTGTACAAAAAATGAGGAGGACGTATGCTCATCAGTGCAATCTGTATGGTGCTGTGGTTTAGATATGTGACCACAACAGTGTTGATAACACACAAGTGTGTCAGCTATTGCTAAGTAAAGCTCACAGACCGTGAAATCCTTCTGTTTCTCATTCTGCTACCTCAGCAAGTATGCTGGGGACAGACAAAAGGTTCAGTACTGACCCAAACTAGCAAAGGTGTATTCTGTATCACAGCACATCATGCTTGGTATAGTAACTGGGGTGTTTTCTGCCCAGGTACAGGCTGGGCATCAGTCACTGGGTGGTGAGAAACTGCATTGTGTGTCACTTGTTTTGTACATTCTGAGATCATTATTATATTTTATTTCAATTATTAAACTGTTCTTATCTCAAACCACAGCTTTTATCTTTTTCCAGTTCTCCTCATCCTACCAGAGTGGGGTGAGGTGAGTCAGGGAGTGTGCAGGTACCTGCATGGTACTTCGTTGCTGGCAGGGGTTAAGCCACAACAACAATATAATGAGTATAAAAGGTTTTGCCATTTTAGAAATAAAATATAAATGATATTAAAAGTAGTTAGACCTCTTCAGAAATTGTTCAAATTTATCACAGAAAGAAGTCCTCACACTCAAAAGGTAGAGTGAAAACTTACAGTAGGAGCTAAGTGTGTTTATGGTGCTGGAAATGAAATACTTGTCAACACACTTCCATTAAGAAAAAAAAAAAAAAAAGAAAAAAAAAAAAAAAAAAAAAAAAAAAAAAATAAACAAACAATAAAAGCCA
>NDXB01017995.1:12045-46860 GCA_002631895.1 Agapornis roseicollis
AAAAAAAAAAAAAAAAGGCAGCAAAAAATTAGAAAAAAAAAAAAAAGTTGTTGCATCAAGTAAAGTCATTATTATGAAAATTCCCAACACAAATTTAGAAAATTTTTACAACTACTGCTTCTGGGTTCTAACTTTAAACCTAACCTTAGTTTCTGGTTCTGCTGTCCCAGGCCATTCTCTGCAGACCATGTGTCTCAAAGCCTGGAAGCTTTTTCTCCAGAGGCTATAATCTCATAACAAAAATACATTTGAATTCAGTATTATTTCAAATTGCAGTCCTCCTTTCAAAAATAAATAAAAGCAAAGCTCTACAGTTTACATATAATTTATTTGTAATTTTAGCTTCAAAAAAATAGGACTTACTTTCAGTTAAGGCCTGAAAAGAATATCTGGTTTCAGCAGACTGAAGTGCTAACTTGTGCTTTTCTTTATCTCCATCTCTGTTTTTCTTCTTTCCAATTTCTTTTTGCTCTGCTTTTTCTATTAAGCAAGACAAAGATTATTTTTCTTTTTCAGATAAAAACTTCTGGCCAAGAACTAATGTCATTCAGTTTAAAAAAAAGAAAAATAAATAATAATTCTTAAGATACAAAGGCAGATTTACCGAGAAGCAGCCAGGAAGACTTTGGTCTCACCTTCTAGTTAGTGCACAACTTTCATGTCCCTACTATGTTTGCAACTCCTGAATTCCTGGCACTGTGTCAAATATTTTCTTCATGATCTTGCTCCTGTACATCAGTGATTTCCAATAGAATCTAATACAGATGAGGCATAGGTTCCCAATGGACACAGAAGAGTCTCCCACAGTCAGAGGTTTCTTTCAAGCCTCAAAACTTAAGACTATAGGAAAACACATTTCTAATGAAAAAATTCCAAACATTATTAGAGCATCTAACAAGAGCTTACAAGCTCAGAGCTGAAGATTACAGAGCTGCATCATAACAGAATGTTTCCCTAATTCTTAGCTGTTTCAGTTACTAACAGAATTGCTAAGTCTTGGGGAAGGTTAAATTTACAAAGTTTTTGGGCAATAAATTACAGCACCCTGTTGGATGAATGACAGTGCTGTTCCCAGTGGCTGCATCCCTGTGTGCGTCCATTCCAAACTTTGAAACATCTACTACACTGATAGCAGGAATTCCTAAGAACAAAGAATACTCCCCTAGCCAGGTCTCTTCAAGAATTTTTATAACACTTTCAACATTAGAAGATATTATTTGAGAGTCAAAGTGAGAAAGGCAGGGATTTTTTTGAAAATCTAAGAAGAAACAGACATTTTACTATATTATTTGTACCTTTAAAGAAATGAAATTCCATCTCTATCTTCAAATTATAAACAGCAACTAAGAAAACTCAGTCTCAAATATAATAACTGAAGAATAACATACTGGAACAATTAAGTTTCTAACCCTAATTTTTTTTCACTTAAATGTAAATAGGATTAGCAGCTTTTGAATAAAATTGATAGCTATATCTAGTAGCATAAACAGCAAAGTTGCTATAAATGAACGTCCAGGTAGACATTAGAAAGTACTTGTCAGAGATCTCTGCAGGTAATCAGACTTTGTAACAACCATTATGAAATGTATAATTTATTGATGGTCAGAGTAGTATGGCCCTGGGGAAGCTGCAGCTTCTCAGATTGTTATCCCTCTGCAAAGAACCAGTCTTTAGAGAAATGTCAACGAGATAGAGCTGAACAAATCTTTGTCATAAATTGAAGCTGTTTTCATAAAAGAGACTAGTACTGCTTCTAATGAGATCTATACAGTTAAAACAAAAGCTTTTTGAATTTATACCATTGCAATGTGTTCAATGAAACAACAACAAACCCATAGAGTTGCATGTTACGTAGTAAAGAAATACAAATTCAAAGCCAGAGGTTACGCTAATTTTATTTATGCTTGATCTACAAAGATAGCAGTACCTAAAATTACAAACCTTTGCCAATTTTATCAGTTTTCCCTGCTTTCTCAGGCTTCTCTGACTGCTTGTTGACAGATGAAACTTCATTTTTTAACTCTTTACATTTTGTATCTGACTGAGGAGTATCAAGTACGGGAGCTGTCTTATTTGGCAACTTGAATTCTGGCACAACCTCTTTCAAAAAGCCCCAGACTTTGTCCAAGTATTCAAGCCTTAAAAATAAACAAAAACAAACAAAAAAACCCAAACACATGTATATGTTAATGATAATCATATTTACAATAACAGTGATTTTTATTATACCATAAATAACAGTCCAACTCTTAGAAAAGTTTTAGTAAATAAAACTCTTGCCTGGTTTTGTATATCAGTGAACTTCTTGAGACAGATTTTGGGCAGACTCATTAAGAAAGAAATGGTTGTTAAGGAAGTATGTACGTAAAGCATCCTTTATAAAGTTTTTTAGAAGATAAAAGTAACAGTAGGGAAATTTGCAGATCACCTTGCAACTACACCATGAAGCAACTTCATTCTGGCTCTGTATATTACAAAACTTTCTCAAAGGTAGTTCCAAACTAGGTTTAATAACTATTTCAGCACAGGTAGTTCCACACCTCTTCCACTCATTCCACCAGCTACAGCAATGTTTTTTCCATACGACATGACAGTTGCAGCCATACTGGTTTTCCACAGAAACCCAGTGATTCCAGAAATAAGCTAAAACTGAATGAATTGTTCAGAGCCATGAATTAGCTTCATTTAAGCTAACTGGATGCAACTTTTTCTTCTTACTAAAATAATTGATTGCACAATGAGCTAATGCCATCTTATACTATGCTTGCAAATACTCCATGGTATTCACATTTTCTTAGTCCAGAATATATTTTCAGTAAGAGCCAGAGTTGTGAATACTGATTTCTGCTGTTGCAGCTGTAAAACCAAGTACATAAAAAAAACAAAATTTAGGCTACATTACTTTAGTCCATAGGCTGCATACACAGTACTGGAAGATACAAATATATTAAAAACCCCTAAAATGCAAGCATAGCTTGGGACATAAAAATTGCTGAACTAAGGACTAAAATAGCCTTTGACTGAATTTATTTAATACTGAAATATATAAATAAGCAACTATAACTAAGTAAATAATATACAGACCGAAACTATTTGTTATCTATGTATTCATTAGAATGTATACATCAAAAGGCAAAAAAAGGTAATTTGAAAAAAAAAAATGTCAAAAGATTTAGTGCCTGTAACTCAGTCATTCAAACAGTAAAGAAAATATCAAGCTGGAAAATTAGAATGTCTATTCACAAAACAGACTTAAAACACACAGGAAACAACAAATATTATAGGTTGGAAATAATTTTTTTATTTGAAATGAATTGGAACAGTTGATATATGTTTAAAAGGTGAAACATCATCCTAGCTGAAGTTGACTACTTCCAAATCTAGGATGTATACTTTCTATAGCACATTCATATATACAGTTATTATTATTACTGGCAAAGATTTTGTATCTGTGTACTAGATGAAACAGATTTCTCTAACCCTGTTTTCAGTACAGTGTTTAATATTAGTTAAATTAATTTTATAAAGAATAGGCATCAGCTTTACATGATAAATAGCTTTACATGCAACTGTATGACCTACAGAGAAAAACACAATAAAATTACATTCCTGGAAGGCACATTTATCAAGTGTCAGAAATAAAACCGTATACTTGCCAAAATCAATTCTGAAGGACATCTATGGCTTAGCTTTATTTTTCATAATGACTTTAGACTTAAATATTAAACAACTAATATGTAATTATTTAATAGAAGAACTTACTGGAGAGGAATAACTTCTGGTATCCATCCAGTCAGTGTATGTAGAACTGTAAATTCCTCCATCTCTCTATCTGCAGTTTCACATATACTGTAAGAGAAAGCAGACATTATACAAAATTATATTACAATTAACTCTCAGTAAACTCTGTATTGCTTTCTGTAGGAGCAAAACCACACACAAACAGAATAGTCTGTTGAAAAACAAGTCCTTACTTGCAATTTTAGTACATCAGTACAATGAAATAGTTTCAAAATTGTTAGCAAGCATACCTGCCTCCTTCTGCAGGGCTGGAGATGTGGGTTTGAAATCCCTCATGCTGGAAGGGTGATATGAATCTAGAACTTCCATTTCTTGAGCAGCTGCTCTAACTCCCAGGTTATTATGCACAAGTAGGCTATATTTACAGTGTACCGAAGTCCACTCTTTCAAATTGATAGTCTCTCCTACACTCTGGAGAGATCTCTGTCTGTAGATCCTAAGAGGACCAAGACTAAACATGGCCAAACAAGGCTAAACAAGGCTAAACATGGCACTTGGCCATGACTAACCCCTGTGCTCTGGAGAAATTCAGCATTTCAAACATGTTTATGCAAACAATTTCATAACAGGCAGCTCTGGGCAACTCCTTAGCCTTTAGATCACTCTTCTTACAAACATAAATCAATACGACCAGAACACAGAAGCCTGACTACCCAGATCAGAGTTTTGAATTCTTTTCCAAAACTTAGTCATTTAAACACCTGGTGTTTATTCTTCTTCTCTGGCCATAACTGTCAATCACTGCACCGTGAGCCAGCTTCTACTTTCCAGGCCAGTTTTAAGGAAATGGATCACCATACAGTCCACAACAGAAGAACTGTAACAGAAGCAGCTTACAATACCCTAATTTCAGTAATGGTTAAAGCCGATAAAACTTCATTAAAACTTCTTGAACATTTCCATTTGGCAGAAAACCAGATGTGAAGTTTTTCAGGAATAATGGCAAACACGTAAAGCAAACAGCTTCTTTGCAAAGTTTTCTGTGCATAAATTTACAAACACATCTAAAAAGGAAAGAGTGCAACTTCTGTAGTTACAGGGGATTTTGCTTTACTCATTCCTGTTGTGAGCCTCCAGAAAAGTGTATATGTGTCATTACAAATTTTTTTAGCAAAATATATTTCCCATGTAAACATCTAAACAACTAAACAACATCTAAAGAAACATCTAAAACAACTTACTTTTTTACAAATTCCATGTGACTTCACAAACCAAAAGTGAGATGATGAAACATACCTAGTATTGGCCAGCTTAATGATAGCTTTGGAAAGCAACATTGGCCAAAGTTCAATTTCATAGGCTGTAGCTGGTAGTAACAAATTATTCTCTTCATTGAAAGGCATAGTATCATCCACAATGATTTTTCTCCAGCACCCCTATGACAGAGGAAGGAGGAGGAAAGACGAAAGAAAACCCTGAGTTTGTGGGTTGGAAACTGAACATGCAGGTAAGAGAATTTTTAACAGCTTCCCAAGAACCCGATTCTACTGTAATTTGATTTACATTACAGATGGCTTTAAAAGTTTTCATATAATATCTGAGAAGCATGGAAACCATATTCTATCCTATTTAAGAGATTAGTTAATTTATTCAGAGATTAATTGCATCTATTTCCAAATATATTTCCTTTCATATGTGTAGTCTATCATGTGCATGCATTCATTGCTGTTTATTCAGCTATCACGACAGATACCCAAGAAAAAGCGATGGATTAAAAAAAGGCATAACTAAGATACCAGCTTTGCAAATGCCTGTTTAGGTCTTAGTCTGGAAAACACTTGTTATATAAGCAGTCCCTCTTATTTCCCGAGAACTGCCTGGGAATGCTGGTTGCAGTGGTTAGTGTCCTGGAAAGCATTAAGACTGTATCTTATAAATCACTACAAAAGAAAAACACAAAATGACCAAATGTAATCAATACTCATATTTCCAGGATAAGAAACAGCTAAGAAATGATACTGATGTCTTCAATACCAGGTACTTCACTACTTGGCTTAACTAGTACCCCACAAAATAATCTTGCCTACCATTCTCCAAAAAAGTCTCTGTCCTAGTGATCAATTCATAATATAGAGACTATGGAATTAGTAGGGCAACATCAAGTACTTCTGTTAATTCACACAGAAAATGACAAAGAATGACCAATAACTCAAATGTTCACCTTACGTTATCAGAAAGGGCAAAATTACTGCTATTTGTAACTGTAACTGTGCCTTCAAGGTGAAATGCCCGTCCATTACCTGTATATGAGTTCTATAGGTTTCAGAAGAAAACAAACTTAGACCATATGGCAAACACACTCAAAATGAAAAAGAAAGGTTAATATTTTTTCAGGGTGAAAACTATTTCCTGACAGCAGACACTAAATTTTTAAGATTTTCCAAGTTTGCAGAGGACGCAGTAAGTGAAGTGATCACATATTTATCTCTTTCAGTAACAGCTGAAGTTTAATATAGAGACTAGTACAAGTTGAAAAGTAAAGGAAAAGATCGATGAGATATTTGGTTTTCTGTAGCTCAGGACATGTTTTGATTCAGAGTAATAATTCTGTGAATGTAATTCTTAAAATGCTATACTACTTTTTGTATATGTAGTGTCAATTGCTTGCTTTTTATACTTTATAAATAATACAGTCCATATCACAATTATTTTGCACCAGTAATAACCCTTTTACAGCATTTCGGTATTAACTCTAAAAAAAAAAATACACTAGTTTAAGGAAATAAGACATCAAAAGAAAGAAAAATATGAGGGGTAGAAGATTTATGGTTAAAAAAGAAATCTGTAGGTAAGAAAAAGTGCAAATAAAGGAACAAATCCAAGTAGGATGTGGGGTAGAACTGAAACAATTCCATGCCAATTATCTGAAAAACTATCTAAGGTTTGATCTGGTGGACAACAATCCCCTCAGGACTCACTACTGCATTTTACTGAAACCAGTTCATTAGTCTCCACTGTGCTTTCTCACCCTTTTCATTTAATTTTTCACTTTCTCCTGTGAAATCTGTTTCTCCTCTATCTCTACTGATACTTGACTTCTCTCATTTGCACATTTTCTTTGATCTCCCATCATCTGACCTTCTTTTCCCCCGTTTTTCTTTCTGTGAAGTACTGATGTACAACCAAAGCAAAAGAAATGAAATAAACTCAGCATTAAATTCACACACAGAATAATGTCCTCTGCTGAGGAACCCAGTACAGTCACAACAGTAACATAATTTCTGCTTTTTAGAACTCATGCAGCTCTTATTCCATATATGAACGTAAATTATTCCGTATGTAGAGGCAGTAGTAAGGGATGAAGAAAGCACAGGCATGTAAATCATTTAAGTGCTCCCCCTTACAGAAAAAATAAGAGATTCCTCAGTTTTAACTACTTTCCCATTCCTTCCTCAGCTGACATAAATGAATACCTAACTGCATAAAACTTCCTTTTAAAATATCATTTTTGATCTATACTGTATTAGAACTGTAAGTTTTCCTTAATACAGATACATGCTGTAGGATTATTTAAAAATCAAGCTAATATGCTCAGGGTTTTGTTCCCTCGCAAGAAACAAGTATAAAACTGCAACATGTGTAAAGTGCAGCTATTCAAAAGCTCTCCACAGTTTTATTTGTATTTATGTTCTTTCCAAGAGATGGACAGATTTATAAACAATTTAGCTGGGGGATGGAGAAGTAGAAGAAATCCCTCCTCACTTTTATTCACATGAAGTTTTTGTAATATAACTGTCAGAGAAATAGAATATGAGCAGTTTTCCAAGGGTCATGGAAATATTTGAGTAATTATTTTGTATTTGTAGCTGTAGAGACTTCAGAAAGAACTCTGCACTGAGGTGTTTCTAAGTGATGTGCTATATGCAACTACAAGGTTCTCTCCATGCCTCCAACATGAAACTCAGCCAGATTATCCACCTGAGGCTGCTGTCCCATCTCGAGGAACATCCCCTGCTGCACATGATGCAAGTTCCTTTATTTTGAAGTCCTAAAAAAATTGTGAGATGGGAACTTTGTGTCCTTTCCTTTGGTAGAAAAACACTAACTCAATAATTGTAAACTGGAAACTTGCTACAAAGACCATTAGGAAAACAAAATCTCCTCTCACTTCACCAAGTTACATATGTATTCTCTTCCTCTCCTCCTACATAATTTGTCTCCTTTTGTTATGCATTTAAGAGTGCTGTCCTTGAGTATTTCACCTTGCACTCTTACAGTCCATCTTCCAAATAACTTCCATTAACCACATCAGAGCTTTTCACAAATACCACCCTCACAAAACCTCCTTCTCCTTATTTTTAAGAGTTCAATTCTCATACTTACTATTCCTCTTTTTTTCACTGCTTCCTATTGGCTGGAACATCCTTGCAAGAGACCTCTGTTTATTGTTTTTTACCATGGCTTAAAACAAAAAAACACCTCCAGGCTTTTTTCCCAAATTTTTTTAATTACTCCATCACATTTACCCATGCAGGTAGCACACACATTCAGTGCTCAGTACTGTCATAATACTTTGACATACAGAGTACAAAAAAAAAACAAACAAAAAAAAAACAAAAACAACAAAAAAACAAATAAAACAACAAAGAGTTATATGAAAGAAATAAAAGAAATGAAATATCTGTAAGTGTAACAAATCAAAAACAGTTTAAACTGGATTGTAAGAGGACACGTGATATGAAAATCAACCCTGTAAAAATAGCACGAACATACCACATGCAGTCCAATGAAAGTACAAACGGTGAAAATCAATCACTTAAATTAACATTGTTTTAACCACTCTCAATGTGATATAGAATGAACCAATTATTTTCTTTAAAATGTACTGAAATGTGCTTTGGGCTAAGGAATGACATTGAAAACTGCTGCTTGACACACACAAAAAGTCACAGGTATCAAAAAAGTTCCAATAGATAGCTTGAATATATGCAACACTAGCAACTGCCATTTTTGGATCCTTTTTCTGCAATGCAATAAGCAAATGAACTCAAATGTAGAATTTTGTTGCAGTGAGGGAAAAAAAATAAATCTTCTAATAATCAGCAAAATTTTACATCATCTATGAAAAAAGAATATTGCTTTATCAAGAAAAACTCCATTTTATCAAGTACTGAGTTATACGAAAACCACATAAACTTAAAGGCATTTTTACTAACATGCAGCAACAATTCGTCAACACTTCTATTCCTAAAAAAACCTGAAAAACCATATCCATTCAATAATAATAAACACTTACCCTAAGCATTAAGATTTGCCATACTAGCTGCATAGGCTTCTATATTGTACTCACCATCCAATAAAGTCTCACTACGTATTTTCCATAGTTATTGTACAGTGGCATGTGTCCCTTGGTAGCTTTACATAATGCATAAATGTGTTCCCATGGTTTCCAAAAAAGTGCGGATGTTCCATTAGTTAGGGCCTTCCCATTATATATCCTCCAGACTACATAAATTTCACTTACAATCCATCTCATCAGCTGAAAAAAGGCATAAACAAGAAAAAGAAGTTTCTAAGCTAACATCCGTTAGTAAAATCAAGTCACATTATAATGATCCAAGATTAGAAAAGATTGTTTCAAGTTAATCAAGTACATTAAAGTAAGGCTACGGTTTCATGAAAAAATTAATTTCACTGGTAAAACCTTTATTAAAATCATTGTAATATCTACCCACAATAACACAAAACTTCATGAAACCAGGGAAAAATACAATTATCAATTATGCTGTTCATCATTTACCAAAGGAAAACGAGGACATATGATCTCAAAACAAATTATGTTACAGGACCTCTGAACTGTTACTTGCTTATTACTAGATATAGATACCAAAAATCAATATTTGCTTTAATACTTGTTATTTGTACTCAGTAAGAAACAATTCTAGATCATTAGAAGTATTTAGTATTTTTTAAAAAATTAAATAGAAGCTTTAACTAATCATGCTTTAGTACATGTGGTTTTCTAACATGCAGATTCCTGATGTGTGCTATAGTTTCAGAAAATTAACCAGACTGTTACAGTGACTTATGTAAACAAGAATGAGAATAAGCTTTTACTACAAGAATCTTTCCCAAAAATTACTTAGTGGCTCTGGGGACAGCAAAATTTACATCCTCTGTTGCCTGATGGCTGCCTCCCATACAGTTTCTCTGGTGCTGAATTTTGAATTCAATTTGAATGAAATAAAAATTATGAACTACTATACTCATGAAGGCATTCAGATGCCTTGGTTCTATTTTCTATTTTTCCCAGATTGATAGGAGTTCAGTAAACATGTATTCAACCCTGGAGAGAAGGAAAAGATTGGCTGGGTGACAGACATTTGCATATACATGCAGGCACACCAAGAACATGACTTCAGGAAAGCTTTAATGAAAAGCATAAAAGCTACATTAGAAAGGATGCATTTGCTCTGCCCTTCTATTCTGCTCTCATGAGACCTCACCTGGAGTATTATGTGTAGTTCTGGTGTCCTCAACATAAAAAGGACATGGAACTGTTGGAACAAGTCCAGAGGAGGGCCACGAAGATGATCAGGGAACTGAAGCATGTCCCATACAAAGACAGGCTGAGAGAGTTGGGGCTGGTCAGCCTGGGGAAGAGAAGACTGCGTGGAGACCTCATAGCAGCCTTCCAGTATCTGAAGGGGGCCTATAGGGATGCTGGGGAGGTGCTCTTCATTAGAGACTGTAGTGACAGGACAAGGGGTAACGGATTCAAACTTAAACAGGGGAGGTTTAGATTGGATATAAGAAATTCTTTCCTGTTAGGGTGGTGAGGCACTGGAATGGGTTGCCCAGGGAGGCTGTGAATGCTCCATCCCTGGCAGTGTTCAAGGCCAGGTTGAATGAAGCCTTGGGTGACATGGTTTAGTGTAAGGTGTCCCTGCTTACGGCATGGGGGTTGGAACTAGATGATCGAGGTCCTTTCCAACCCTAACTATTCTATGATTCTATGAAGGATGGGAGGGAGGAAAGGGAAGGGGAAAGGGGGAAGGGGGCACGGGGAAAAAAAGGAAAGGAAAGGAAAGGAGAGGAGAGGAGAGGAGAGGAGAGGAGAGGAGAGGAGAGGAGAGGAAGGAAAGGGAGGAAACAACTTGTTTCTTGATGTAGAAATTTGGAGTAAAATTCAAAAAGTTAGAAAAGTGAAAATGAAAGAATTTTTTTTTTTAAGAGGGACATAAATGTATTTCTACCTACCTCACTACAAAATATATGCTCATTTTCTGAAAGAAGGTCAAATGAGGCTTCATTTTTGACAACCACTGGAATCTAGGAGAAAGTAAATTAGTTAACTCCATAGCTAAATTATCTCAAAAAAATTAAATAAACACTAATGTTTACCAGTAGTGACATACAAATGTTGGCCATCTGACAAATATTCATGAGACATTCGCAAACTAAAAGGCATTGACTTTCAAATCTTGTCATTGCTCTCTTATTTCTTAATAAAAGTATTTTAAAATGTAAATGTTCAGAATTTTAAAAAAAATCATTATTCTTACCAGGAGATTAAAAAAAAGTATCAAATGAAATAATAACATAATTAAATTAAGATTTCTCCAATTTATTCACAATATGTGCAGGTCTGTTTTTAAATCATGACCATAACACTGTCTCATACATTGAGATTACCTTGGCCCTTCACCAAGACTCAAAGGTATTTGTTTCCTCATGGTCAGCTCGATAATGGTATTGTGTCAGTATGAACACAGTCTTTATCAAACCTTTCACTGTATTACACAGTTTTGGTGACATTACTTGTTCATACAGTCCATTTTCTTTTTTATGCAGCTTAGAAATAACATACTAGGATTGTAGTTTATTGAACTAAATATATCTGTACATCTCATCACTTACTGGTGATCATTTCTTGATTCTCTGCTTACCACACAAAATAGGCTTGTTTATGCTTTCTTTTATGGTTATTAATAGATTAGGTAGCAACATGCATCATCTTAATAGCCTTTCGTCACTTGACCTTTACATTAATTTTTAACAACTTAAAAATTTCTACTAATTGTAGCTTCCTGATTCAAAAATATACTAGACCAAAACAAGCATCAATATTGTAATCAGGTCTTAAAGAAAGCAAATGCTTTCTTCATAGTGCTATAAAGACAGATTTTAAAAGCTATTTTTAATGCAGATACACGTTTCCATGGCTTTAGGGGCTGCCAGCTCTGTGTCCTCATCCTTCAGATACCTCTACTCAGTTTATGCATTTTGGCAGCATTTCTCATCCAATCTTTTGGTCTTGTCAATTACTCTCCTGACCTCCTTCTCTCCTTCCTCTATTAAAATTAAACTTGGACCTGTTTAGTGTCTAGTTAATAACAAATGGAACTGACAAGCTGACAAAAGGAAAACTGACAAGCCTAAAAAAGCTGAAAGGATGGTCAAAGTGCTTTAAAACTTTAAGCATTTAGTCTGAAGCAAAAATGCTTTAAAACTTAGATTAGCAACAGCATTGAACGCTAACCTTTGAAATGGTAGGGTGTTTATTTTCTTTGCATTTTAAAAATAAACTGAATAAGAGCTTTTCACCATTTTAAAATGTTATAGCTACCTTTCAGACAAGTACTGTCAAAGATGTGGACAAGTTCTGTATGCAGACTGGCAAAATGCAATAGTTGAAGTAAGAAAAAAGTACTATACTTCTGGTATACCTAATTCATGGTTAGAAGATAGATATTTACCTCAGATATCTGCTCACAAGAAGCAGTTTGGAACAAACAGAACTTGTCATGGAGTCAAGAAGCAGAGGAGTCTTGGGAGGTTACCCTACAATAATGTTTGCATCAGGAAGTGCTGGCCCATTGTCATCCCAGTAAGAAAGGCAGTCAGACTCCATACAGTGTCATTTAAAATGCTGCTATTAGTGTTAACTATAAGAAAAGAGATTAGTATAGCTAACCTTAGGTCCTTTTAGACACTGGGAACCCAAGTTGTGCAGCATCAAACAGGCCTATGATCCACATGCAGCATTCTGCGCAGATCTTGCCCATAGAAAAGCTTACCCCATTTTGGTATTATTGAGCTATGATAGGATTTGAGCTGTTACAAGATATTCTTACAAAAAAATATCTCTGTTCATCATTTCTACTATAAAACAGAAAGAATGTTCACATAAGAACTTGCAATTAGATAAAGGCAACAAGATGCAGGTGGTGTAACCACCAGTAAGATGTGAGAGCTGCCTGCAGGCTCCTCCCTTGAGCTGCCTGAGTTTATCCAGCAACCAGGGATTTCACCCAGCACCATGCAGGCCTCAGGGCCAAGCTGTATATGCAGCTGACCGTTACATAGGTCAGTGATTCTTATGTGTACAGTGGTCTCCTGGACAGGATGACTATGCATGATCAAGTGGGTTTTATCTATTGAAGTAATTTCCTCTTATCAGTTTTCCTCTGCTTGCTAGGCAAGCATAATTTTTGCATTACAACTTTGCTTGTTTCTTACCTTATGTTCTAAAAACTCATGTGGACGTTTCCATGAATGTACTTTTAAGGATGACGGCAACTCTATTTTCCCTTCAGGATCCTCAAAGAAATGCTACATAAAATAGGCATGAAGAAAATGGAACATATTTCATTAATTACAGTATTGTATCTTCCACAAGACTGAAAATAATATACTGCTTACACAATAATTCACTGAAGGGAAAAAATAGTACTAATGGAACTAATAGTATCTATAATTGAACTAAAACAGTGCAATGCCCAAAATGAAGATTCAGTACTAACGCTGCTTATATTCTTCTGAGAAGTCCGTGTGATCTGCACTGTCTAAACAGATCTATATGAAATGTTTTCTTTCTTTCACACTTTTCAGAAAAACCTCCCAAAAAACTATTTAAGCTTTTAAGTCAGGCACAGATTGAGTTCTACAGAGTTCTCCCTGAGAACTTTTTCCAACCCACTTATTTCTAAAGCTTTCTAAATTGAAGACTGAAAGTAAATACCTAACGCCACACGAACAAAGCAGGTTCCATGCATTTAAAACTGCTATAGAAACCAGAAAGAGCACTAATTACACAGCACTGTGAATTAGACCATTAAAGAGGGAGTCTCATATAATTTTCAAACTTTCATTTCCAAAGTGATATTTATCCTCTGTGTGAACAGAGGACATCAGGATATATGATAACTTGTTTACTTAATAGCATAACGTAGGATGAGGAGATGCCTCTCATACTGCTGACTGAGAAACTAATTGGTTGCATGGTTAGTGCCTTTTATTTGTGCCTGGAATTTTAAACAGCTTTTAGGCATACTATATACACTGCTGTGTATTTCACAGTCCACCAAGTACTCTATCTTCTACAGACCAAACATGAGAAAGAGTTTCTGGAAGAAAAAAGTATGCTACTTTGAGTACTTAATGATTAAAGGAAGGCAAAAGAAAATTTAGTACAAAAACATAAAAACCAAACACACCCTAAAGACTCCAGAATAGTATTTTCCTTGCCTTTTTTTCTTATTCGTATCATTGTGTAAGTTCCTTTAACATATCAATCTGCAACAAACTATTGCAAGTACATAAAGAAAAAAAGCTAAGTTGAGGGGGAAAAAGAATCTTTTAGGAATACTTACTTTTCTGAAAACCTAAAGGAAGCCTTGTAGCCTAGACGATACAGAACTGTATTAACAAAGTTTATATTCTGCTTTCAGAGGCATCCAACCCTGACTATATGGTGTAACAAGAAAGTTTAGCACTTAAACACTAGACAAACCAGAAAAAGAAAGCAGAGGACCACGGTGGGGTGGGGGGTGTGGCGTTGGGGGCGAACAGACACCTTTCTTCACCTTACAAGTGAAAAAATACTTGAAAGAAATAACTGTGCATTCAGCTGCTCACAAAATCAGGTTTATCTTTTATTTAAGGTGGCTATAAGAGAAAACTGCCAGGTCTCAGGAGTTGATGGTTTAATGGCAGGAGCCTTGACCACAAGTTCTACAGGAAGCACAGGCAAGAAACAGGCACAAAAACCAGACAAGGTGAAATGTACAATCTCAGCAGCACACTGCTCTGCTCTGAGAGGCTATCATGTAGAGATACTTGGTAAAAGGGCTTTAGCAGTACAAGGAAAGAAATCACTTCCAATCAAGTCCTCTTCCCACTCAAGAAAATAGGATTGGTTTTATTCATGTTCCAAGTGTACTCAAAGGTACTGGAGGCCATCATTAATTCTGTTTCTAACTGAAATACCCTACAGAATGCTGAATTCTGGCTAGGTGCTTGGATCAAAAGAGGCCACATTAGAATATTCTATAGATCTGTAAATTTATCTGCTGTGACTGACAAATTTAAAAACTCTTTTAAATGTATAAAAAGAGCAATGTTTCATACAGCTTGTGACTGAAGAACTGAGTGATCCAGTAGCACCTCAGAAGGCCTCTTATGCTAAAAAAAGAAATACTGCAGTTACAATTATTTTTAAAATTTATCTATTATAATAATGTCTGGCAGACCTAACAGATTAGTGCTAGATAAATGTTTAAAGCACAGACCAAACACACCAAATGTGTAATGGAACAGAAGAAAAACACAAAGGAAAATTGTTTACTTGTCAAGTTAATGGCAGCGTTCAGTATAGAACCTACACCTTGTCTCTAAACAGTACTTTGGCCCCATGGGGGTACAATAAATATATGCTTGGGGTAAGAAAAAAAATAAAATAAAACCTAGAAGCATATGCTACTGTACACATAGCACACAGGAATATATATTCTGTATGTTCACACATGAGCATATGAACAATGCAGAATTTATATACAGATGATCAAGCATGGTATTAAATTGATTTTAAATATCACCTTAAAATAATTAGTTTAAGAAGCTCTTTAAGAAATAATGTTATTACTATTCTGCACAAAATGCAGATACATTCTGTAATGATAACAAGTTTGAAGGAGCAAAAATCCAGATGAAACTTAAAAGTCATTCCAACCCAAATCATTCCTCGTGTCAAGTTGGAATCTCCCCAGGAGTGTCCATTACCTCCTGTTTTTATCATGTGAACCCTTGTGAAAAAGGAGTCTCTATCTTCTCTGTACCCAACCTTTAAATACCGGAACATGGTGATAAGGTCTCCACTGAGACTTTTCTCTAGGCTGAACAAATTGAGGTCTCTCAGCCTTTCTTCATACGGCAGGCTTACCAGTCCTTTTATCATCAAAGTTGTGACAAATACTCTATTAAATACAGGTACAAAAAATAAAGTGGAAATAATATATATATGTCACGTGGCTTACTGAAGTAGGACTTTTCCCAGTTTTATCTTTCTCTTTTCCAGCTTTTCCAGCATCCCATTTTTCTGCATTGATATCTGCTTCATTCCATTCTGGCCAAATAGGAAATTTCCACTTCTCACTGGAAGACACAGTTACACTGGGAAACAAACAGAGGCAGGCATAAAAATAAACAGTATATTAGCCAAGGGTAGTAGGAAGATTTTTATAATTTCTTTTTTAATGTACTGTAACAAAAATGTGTTAGTAACTACAATAACTTTTTGTCACTAAGATAAGCAAGCCTATAGAAGTTCTAGATGGTTTTATTAGGTATAAACCAACAAAATATGCAAATATATTTATATTAGGATTTCTCATATTGCTGTAGTAAATGGGACAACTGAAGTACAATAGCAGAATGCAAGAACAGTTTCCTCCCTCTTCCCCTGCTTCAAGCACCGGGTTCTTCCTTTCCTGTGGCACTCCTAGAATTCATTACCCAATTCAACTCACTCATCCAAAGATTTTCCTTTTCCCTCCCTCACCCCAACTTATTTTCTTTAACCAACCAAAGGGAGCTTGACATGGATAAAAAAACATACCAGGGGGAAAAGGAATCCCACTCCTAGGCATCTGAACTGTTAGACCAGTTTGTCTGTCACCAGTCATCCTCATTATCAGGGCCTCTCATGCACTTTCACTACCTTCTTCTTGGGATTCACAACTCAGAGAAAAACTTTGCTGAGACTGAAGGGATTTTCACGAGACACAACATGTTCATAGCTACCAACCAGCACTTGTAGTACCTGCACACATCATTTGCCCAGTACAAAGGGCTAAAAAACTGAATTAGCTAGAATTAGAATACAGTAGCCCCTTCCTTCTTAACTAACAAACCTGGAAGCAGGCAAAGTATATGCAGGTCACATCTTAATTATATTCACTCAAACCCACTGGCAATAAAATGTAGATACTGTCCACTCAAAGAAAGGGAAGAAGCTGCTGGGACCCAATAAGCAATCTGGCACCAAAAACTGAGTAAAAGCATTTAAATTGCATTAAAAACATATGGACTTCAACTGACTGGAAAAAAGGACTAAGGTCAGAATTTCCTCAGTGATACTCAGCAGTGTCCTACAGCAGAAATACAGTATTAAAGAGACTTTTTTACAACTGGAGCCTTAACAATATACTTACCTTATACTTCTATTTCATTATTTATATCAGCTAGAAAAAGATTTTTTTTTTAATAAGAAACAGTAGAATTCCTACAAATATGTCAGAGACCAAGAAGATAACAGTGTTTTGGGCTACAGCTGGAGAGTGTTTTTACAAACCGGTGTTAAAAAATACTTATTTTAAAAAATAAAAGCTTTATTTCTGTAGAAACTGACATCTTCAGGAGATTTGAATGGGACAGCTTCCACTATTTCTTATATTTCAGAACAGTTTTTTCTTTNATACCAAACCTAAAAAATACTTATTTTAAAAAATAAAGCTTTATTTCTGTAGAAACTGACATCTTCAGGAGATTTGAATGGGACAGCTTCCACTATTTCTTATATTTCAGAACAGTTTTTTCTTTAACTCCTGTCCAAGCATTGCATATCATACCATGTGGATATTTATACTGATCATCAGTATACAAATCATCAGTGATAAAACCATACTCATATTTTGAATCTCAGAATTCTAGCTGTCTCTTGAGATTTTGGTAACTCCACAGAAAAAAATAAACCCTGATTATGATTTACAGCATCACTTTGCACAAAGCATTTGACATTTCAGATAAACAGTCACCATGTCATAAATCACATGCTCTTTTTTTTTAGCTGCTGTACACAATATTCCTTCATTGCTCCTATATAGGTGTAACATTAATTACAACTATGTTATATAGACAAACACAGAGTAGTCTGGCTAGGGGAAAATGGTCTGTACCAACTGACACCAGAAAATACTATTACACCTTATTTCCCAGAAGCAGGGGCAAGAGCAGACTTTCACCTTTTATTCACATCAGGGATGAACCCTGGAGGTGTTGAGCACACAGGGCTCTTGGCTACCCCTNCACCAGAAAATACTATTACACCTTATTTCCCAGAAGCAGGGGCAAGTCACATGGAGAAACAGAGGCATTGTTAAGGTGTAGAGCAATGAAATTACAGAAGAAAAGGCTCATCTGGAGTCAAAATAAGCAGAGGACATTAAAGGCAAGGAAAAAAGCTTCTGTAAACATGCTGGCAGCAAAAAGAAGACTAAATAAGGAAAGTGTATATCCACTGCTCAGTGATGCAGGGAACTTACTGACAAAATACATGGGAAAAGCCAAGTTACTGAGTGCCTTTTAGTGTCTTGGGTTTTGTTGGCAAATTTGGCTATCAGGCTTCCCAGCCCATTAGTCTACTAACAGGGTCTTTGGGAGTGCAGCATTATGTACAATTAGAGGAAGGCAGCTAAGATGCATTTTAATCCAACGGGATACACACAGCTTCATGGGACTAGTTGGAATGTTAGCAAAGGTACTGAGGAAGCTGACTGGAGTCACTCTGAGGCTCCTGTCAATCACATTCAAAAGACCATGGCAATGGGATAAAGTTTCTGATGACTGAAAAAAAGACAAACAACACACTCATCTTGAAAAAAACAAATGGCAAAAAGAAGAATATGGGGAACTACAGTGCTTCAAGATACTTCAAGCTCAAATGGCCAAGGGACTAAGCAACCTAATCTAAGCTGGCCCTGCTTTGAGCAGAGGGTTGGACTAAATGGCTTTCAGAGGTACCCTTCTATCAACACTTTTCCGTGATTATACTGTGATAACGCTTTGTTAGCAATAATAAGGACAAAGACACAGTTAGTCATTATCTAGACAATAACTACATTCATCTACTCTTACTGGAAGACAGCTGTGAAAATGCAATGCCATCTGTGCCTTATGCTGTGCAAATAAAAAAATACAGCTTCTGCCACTCTAAGTGTAAGGAAGATGAATTGTCTGGAGTGACACTTTGCTTTGCTTTTCCATCTTTGTAACCTCAGTCATCTGTAAATGGCCTCCAGCTACTCTCTATTATGCTTGACCTTTCATTGATGGTATCATTTTTTCTCCAGCATTTTCTGGAAGGCTCAAATGATGCTTCATTCCATATATACAATAATACTTAACAAGCAATTGAAAAACCTGAAGTGTTTCTCAGTTTCTTTTGATTACTAGGAATGCCTATATCATTGCCAGTTGTTTAAAGGTATCTGCTGTATCTGTCTTAACTGCAACCATGAAGATCAATAAAAACTAGAATGTTAGCTGTACTGACAGTTCCAACATTTGTGATATTTGAAGTTCTGCCTCTTTCAACACTGACTTAGATACAAGTCTTGGCAGATTCTTACATATACTTAGAAGCAAAACATGGCAAGTTAAAATTTTTACTTTTTCTACTTTTTCCTTATTTCAGATGAAATACTAGTGACATATGTAGTGATTTTAAAAGTTCTAGAAATACTTCTATATTTTTTTATCTCTTTTTCTCCCTCTAGGTCTACATTTGTTCTTTTAAATATTTATAGAGAAGCATGGAAGTTTCACTCAATAATAATGATAATAATGATAAAGATGTTCTGAAACCATTCCCAAATAAAATCAAATAGTAATTCCAGTAACTGCTGTAAGATTTGCTTTGGGATGATAACAGAATAATAAAAAAATCCGTATTTTTTAAAAAAGTGAGCTATGGGCAGACTTGCCTAGATTACTATCACACTGACAGAAAATTATTTTCCAGTACATTCTGACATAACAGAATACCCTCAACACTAACGTGAGAAACATTAAAACAGTGCTATCTATGACAGATGTGTAAATTAATTTGGGGAAGCCCGATGCTCCTACTTCTCAAAAAAGATTCAATACTATTTCAGGAAAATTCTTGAAGAACTGCAATTTAATTGGATTCCAAATATAGATAAATATAAAAGATCTGAATTTATTAAAATACTGTATTTGAGTAAGGCTAGTAAATTTCTGCATTACAAGAACTGAATAACATAATTCTTTGAGAATTCTTTGAAGCAAACTAACAGACACAAGGACAATGCAAACCATTACTGGTATTTTATGCTCACACTGGGTGGCTTCATTGTGCAATAGTATTTTAAACACTAATTTAGTGGCAGACTTCTTTTTAATCCTGTGCTAAGCCCTAAAGGAGAAAAAGGAAGAATACATTGCCAAATGAGGGAAACACTATGAAGTTAGCACTAATTCACCTCTGAGCCTCTAAGCAGCTTCTCCAAGAATACTGGTACAATTAACATAGTGCCAACAGGGGAAATAGGGAACACCAGGATAGACAAACACAACAGGTAAAAAAATTGCAGGCATATTGCAATCTAAGTTTTTCAGAGACTTAAGATTTAATAAGGAGAAAGGAAGCAAGCCCACATGGTACTGAAAATGTGTTCTCTCAAGTTAAACATAGTCAGTCTGTAAACATACACACTTTGGCTGCTCACCCACTCTGTAAGCAAGATCTTATCAGCATGGTCAATGGAGTCTACGGAGCAAACATTTTCTTCTTAAATTAGGTAAATCTACCTGCAAACTATTTATGACCATACCTCACAGATACCCAGCAACACTGAAGGGAGTCTTCTCAAGAAAATTACAAATGTATTGGTATTTAGGTTCAGAACAGCTTAGCTGCTTTACCTTCCTTTCCCTGTGCTCTTCTAATTCTGGTTCAGCAGACAATAATAACTCTGTGACACTATGCAGCTTGTTTAAAATTAAGGAAGATACCTTTCTCTCTTTTTTATTCTTTCCTGCAGATAAAGATTTAATGTTCTCTTTCCTAACACTCCCTTGCAAAAGTTAGATGAACCTTTAATCAATAAAACAAAACAAAACTCCAAAGAAGGAAAGAAAAATAAGTAATTTTTCCCTTTTGTTCAGATGAGCAGATCTGAGGTTGGAAATGAGACATCTTCACACAATAATTTTGATTGGGAATATCTGAAACAGATAAAATTGTTCTGTAGTTCTATAACAATGCCAGTACTGCTTCCACAATGACTCCAAGGCTTTATGCAGAAATCCAGTTGGAGACTTGACAGCTTCAGCTTTTTCTGTCTCCATGTCTATACCTCAGAAATTAGGAAAAAAATCCCAGGAATTCCACCACATAAATGGTGGATTTATGTGGTGCATATCCCTGCACTACATAAATGACTTCTTCAGGCTTTCTGGTTAGTTAATTATGTATATGGATATATGTAATCTTTTTTATTCTTTCTGCAAACACTGTCTTTCCTTATGATGCAGCTTGTGCAGCAAAATCCTTTCCCTATTTTCATTAAGGCTTCATTTGTTTATTTCTCTTAAACCTACTTAAGTTTCAAAGTTTAAGATCTGCTTTATATTATCATCCTAAGAAATCAATACAAAAATTTTCATGACTTAGGACACTGTATGGAGATCTCTGCTTGAGGACTGAGAGGCAAAATTGAAAATTGTTTTGATCGATTTAATGAATTGCTACTCAGCAGCTGAGCATCTGTTCTTAGCCAGCTTCAACTGGGGAGTAAAATATGTGTTCGCTTAAAGGACATTTTGGAGAATCAGAAAACTGAGCATTGGTATCTGTAACAGCAACTGTTAAAACAAACCAGCCATTTTATTTGCAGCATGATACATTTAAGCAATACGGTATGATGAGGTATTTATACGTCAGCTTTTCTGTAGACAAAATGATTGTGAGTTTGCTCCTTATTTGATTCACTCTATTAAGAATTTGTTTATCTCCACAGCAGGGCATTTGTTGCTAAATAATTGCCAACAGGCTATCACTTCATCCCATTTTAGTGCTCCCTGTAGGTATTTTATATGGCCAAGGATATTACCCACAGCATGTTTTAAAGATTAAAAAAATAAAATCTGGATTTTATCACAGCAATATCCTAACAGAAAACAAAATCTATTTGATGGTGCTCACCATTTTTACCTTGTTCCCCAGAATGTTGCCAATCTTTTATCTTTCATTAAATACTATCTATTCTTTCCATAAAATGTCTACAACAGTTACACTGTAACTCTTAGTTTCATTCAAATGCCAGAAAATACACTATTAGCATCTATCTAATGTCACTTAGTACAGTTCTTAGGATGGCAAATAATTAACAAATATGATTCAGTAATAGGTAATGATATTTAGGTGTCTGGCACATCAGTGAATGAAGCTTAGAGCTGAAACTTTCATCCTTCTTTCCTCCTTGAATTGCTCTGGATGCTTTGAACTCCTCTATATGTACAAAAGTAAGATCAATCTCAAGAAAGAGATGGGAGTGAGGAACCTAACATCTCATATTCCCCACTGGATATCAATGTTGGGTCATATTGAGATTAAACTTTTGGGCTCTTTTCACTTGCCAGGAAGCAGTAAAGAAACACGTGTCCCCTCCCTTGGATAGTTTGAACAGTTGGAAAGAACAGTTTCTGGTCCCAGTAAAGGCTTTTACATTCAGAAAAAGAGGGCAGAGAACAAACAGACAGATCAGCTTCTCTAAATGTGCCCTATGGGGAAGCTACTTCACTTTTTCCCTTACCTTTTCAGAACTCAAAAACAAAAGTCGCTATTGAAGAACTCATTTGCAGCAGAAAGTTCTTTGAAACTCTAATCACTGATTTTTTATATATATTTTTTTTTAAGTAGCATCTGAATATCTTAGAAACCCACAGCAGAAACCATGGCAACACTCAAGTTCATAAGAATCTAGAAAGGATATGAGAACATTCAACCAAGTATCAGTAACTGTAGAAAATTTATTTGCTCTTTTTCTTCTTTCCACTTTTCAGAAGAGGAATAGCCAGAATGAATCATGATCATACAATCTAATAAGCAGCTATGGCAATACAGTCTTCTCTATTTGTAGTATAGTCAGTAGTGATTACAAAATAAATCCAAAATATTTAGGTTTTGTTTACTGTAAGTTACCCTTGTTCATATCTTGGACACTAGAGCCAAAACTTAAAGGACTCTCTGTAATTAAAATATGCTAGTCTGAATGTCTGGGAAAAGACTTAAGCCATGGATACAGTTCAGGTACGATGAGCAGAAAAAAATATTTGTAAAGCATCTAAGTTGCAATGGTAGTTGCTTGCAAAGCCTATTGTTGTCACCTTCGTGTATTGGGGTAGGATTTCTTCCTCAAAAAGCACATAGCGCTGTGTGAAGCAAGATCAAACTGTGGATAAAGTGAATACCAACTGATTATTCTTTACAGGCACACTTTCTTTAAAGGAGTCTGTAATTTCAATCACTACTTTCAAGTGTAATATCCTCATTTCTAAACATAGCTGACATCCTTGCAGGTGTCAGATGAACTACTAACAGACTTCAGTAACTTCCCAAGAATGACCCTTCTTCTAATGTGCACACATTTGCTAAGACAGAATGGTCAACCTAGCCTCACATTTAACCTTGCAAGTTAGAAATCCACATGTTTCTTATTTGCCTTCATATTAATGGGAGGCAGGATGTGTTAAAATTTTGGACTCTGTCTAACCTTCTATTTTTGCATTCTATTTTGCAGGAAGAAGAATAGTTTTATTGCACAAGCCATCATTAATAAGTGTCTCAAAGCCAGAAGCAAAATCAGGTGAAGTTACAGACTTCAAAAATAGAAGCATGGACACCATTGCTTTCAACAGGAGCACAAGTGAGAACTCTGTAGCCTGTGAGTGCAATACTAGAAAAGCTCAGCTGCTTTTTCCAATGGCAAGAGCCAGCTGTAGTAACTCTCTGCTCCTAATTCTATGGAGCCAGACATTTGCTATCAAAAAGCTTTTAATAACAAACGGGAAAAATACACTATTTTACATATCTGAAAAACACCCTTGACAACAGAAGGTATCAGATGGCCTGGAAGTCATTCATCTGCCAGCCTTGTATGTTTTACCACACTGGAGTTCACTCAGACTTTAAAAAAAACTCAAGTGTTACTGAGCATTGGAATAGGTTGGCAAGAGAGGTTGTGGAATCTCTTTCCATGGAGATACTCAAAAGCCATGTGGATATAGTCCTGAGCAATATTGCTCCAGGTGACCCCACTTGAGCAGAGAGGTTGGAGTAGACTGTGGCCCCTTCCAGACTCAGCCATTCTGTGACAACAGCTCAATTAAGAACTCTGTTTAAGTACAGTCAAGGAAAGCAAATAAAAAACTAGGACACATTAGAAGCAGGATGTCCAATACAAGAAATTAGTACAGCAGCACCGAGTATAATCAATTTTATGTCCTGTGTATGGAATATTATGTTTCATTCAGTCACCCTGGCAATGTAAAAATAACTTTGGAAATTCACGGACAGGCAGTAGTTCACAGCTTGGACAAATAACAAAGTAGAAACACAGAAAATACTGAGCAGTAGAAGTAAGAAAGTACTGCTTATCTGTTCTAATGACACAAGAAAAATAAAACACAGCAAATAAAAAAAATTATAAAACACCTGACTGCTCAGTACATAATGAGCCAGCAGAACTCTTTTATATCAGATGTGACTCAGGTGAGAATAATGATCTATAGCTTCTGGAAGAGCCTATCTGCAGCAGCACATACCTCTTTCAAACTCAGGGGGGGAAAAAAAAAGGAGAAAAGGAACATGCCACTTGGGGGAATTTTAGTTCCACTTCACTGAGCTCTGTGTGAGAAACCACTAGCAGTTCAGTCAAAGACTTCCCACTTGTTAAGGTTGTCCTCCAAAGCTGAAAGCTGAGGATCTCTTTCAATCTCTTCTTTACTGTATGTGATTCCAAGAGGGAATCTACAGTCATGTTTCCTCATATAATTGTACAGCACCTTAGAAATTTTGGAACCACTAACTTTCCTGAGTCTATTTCTTCTACTGCTCCCTGCTAAAAAGACTGAGCAGGCCTTACATTCAGCTATAAGCATGCTGGTAAGATTGCAGCACCTCTCTTTCCATACTAGAGTTTGAACATGGCTTGTGCTTTGCTCCTTTCTTTGGCATTTCTTTCTTGTTGGCTTCTGTAAAATCCTTTTGTGCCTTCTATATGGCACCTGGATAATTAACTAAGAACTAAAAATCTCTGCATGGCAGAGCACATCAGTACTTCTGTGGATTTAAGTCAACTCATTTACAAAGCACTTAGCAGGCATTAATAAGAAAACCAGAAATCCCATTTCTTCATCTGCGGTTACAGAGAACACACAGGAGAACCCGAAGACCATTCTGCTTAAGTAAATGAATAATCCATAGCACATCCATACCATCTCCAACATGATATTTTAAGATGCATTCCAGTTTCAAAGCACAATTATTATTCCTTTGACAGCTCTTTTTCTGCTATATAGTTCTACTGAAAGCTGCTTTTCCCTATTACAGTGTTCATCATACTGCTCATTATAATAGAAGCCTAGACTTCTATTGCAGAGTCTCCAACCAATGGCTCATGAGCCATGTTTGCCTGCAGGATTCTCTGTCATTGCTTTGAGCTCCACAGAGAGAAAAACCTAAAACAAAGATCAGTAGGGAGAACAGCATTTAGTGTAATATTGCCAATGGTACATAACATTTTTGTGCCCAAGAGTTCATGAAGTTTGAAATCTACAGATCAGGGTAGGCTAAGCTCTCAGGGGCTCATTTTTCAATTAGAATTAACTAGGAAAAGCAATTTGAATACATAATTTCCTAATTAAAATGTAATCAAGGTAATAAAAAATTAAACTTACTGGTTGGCTATATATGCAATTTTAATGCATTTAACATATTTACTTGGGAAAGAATACCTTGCCTCACCACAATGCATGAAACTAAAATAAAACTTAAAGGCAGAAGGAAAAATAAGTACTAACAAACTGACTATATAAAGTTGTACTGTATTTACATACTGTAACATTACAATGAATGAAGCACAGGGTCTGAAAGCAAGATCTTAATCTTTCTGGCCAGAAAATGCTAACACTAAAATTTCTGAGACTAACAAAAATACTGGCCTTCAAAATATGAGCTACATACAAAAAATAGACCATAAATGAAAAGCACATATTTTATGCTCAGGAAGGACAAAACAAACTCTTTAGGAATGTCTCTATTTTTTTTTCTTTTTAGATTACAATTTAGGTATTATTACAATAGCACAATGAGAGTTTGCAGATGCACACTGATGCAATAAGTTCTGAAGAACAATGATAAACTAAAGAACTTCATCTAAATTGAACCTAAGATCATAACATCTTTATCCACTAGCATTACTATGTCTGGGGAAAGTAAGCATGTGCATGATGGTACCATTTGTTCAGCATCTCAGTGGATTTTTTTTCTGTAGACTTGTTCCACGACTCCATGTAACTCTTTATATTAAAAAATTAAAACTTACGGTAACCAACGTGTGCACTCCAGCACAACACTAAAAGCAACTTCAGGTTCTTGCTATTCCCAAACTTCAGCCAATCTAGCGAGCCCCACCCAAACACCAAAAAAGTCATCTGTTCAAGTCTATATTCTGTATACCATTGCCGAAGCCAAAACCTTAAGAACCCTAGGAAGACATACTGGCAGTGGATAAAACTTCAATCACAAGCCTTGGCTGAATCCTTATCCTGGGCATATGGGAATTCAATTGTGAACTGGCAATGCCAGTATTTTTTCTGTTCTTACTGTCCCAGCCTTTAATTTTAATAGCAAACATTATGTAATCCTAGGCTTTGGAGTAGCAATCCACTGTGCAACAGCAGTGCAGCAACCTGCTACTCATCGCAATCAATCAGGCACAGAGCTAAACTTAAATCACTTCTTCCAGGCAGTCCAGGCTTCAGCCTGTCTTGGCAGGTTCTTAAGGATCCATCAGCAGTAAATATAGGACAAAGCTGCTGCTCTTCCTGAAAACAATTCCAGCACTACTCTGACCTTCCCCTTTACATCAGTGACCTCTGCCTGTGCCACAATTATGCCTAAATCACTTGCCTCACTTGGAACTATCAACTCCTCACTTTTGTCCCTAATATCCCAAACCCTAATTCAGATAGAAGCTGATGGCTCAAGTTTAAATCAGAAGATTGGGTTTGATGGCATAGAGCTTCAGCAAAGTAATTTAAAAAGAATTTTAATACATTATCCATTCTTACTAGCCAGAATCTCTTTTCAGTGCCAACAAAGACATCAATTCCTATTCACTATGGCCATTGAAACCTGGGAAAGAACAGATTCTCAGTAGCCTCTAATGCTTCAATTAAGAAAAGCTATTAGAACAGCAGTTCTTTTGAGCTCTTCAGCCTGTCATCTCTAGCAACCTGGCTAGCTCCTGAAGGGAGCTGCTACCTAATTAGAAAGCAGGAATGGAGACACCCATGCATAGTCTGGCTAAGTGAGTCCACTGCCTTTTGAATGAGTCTATTTGCTTGCTCTGTATGCTACCAAGGTCCCACTCCAGCACTGCAATATATCTACCAGTAATCCCTGTTTATTTTCTATAGTGCAGATGTACTCTGCTGACTGTTATAAGCATTTATGGGGGAAAAAAGAAGCCTCATCTCACTGGAAATCAAGCAAAGTAATTTCAAGGTTATCGAAACATATTGTCCAGATGTGTTTGTACATATTAGTCACAGAGGGCTTCTGCATTAACATTATCCACAAGAGTTGAAATTATAATACTGTAATTCTTTGTGGTAAACACTAACAGCTGTCAGGGTGATTTTTTTACGAATTGAAAACTATTAGTCGTTCTTCTTTTTTATACTACTGATATTCAGTATTTCAATTGAGAAACATAAAAGCAAGTGAGTAGTATTCAGTATCAAAAAGACAATATTAGACAAAAGACAAAATGCTTTTGACATTTTTATCCCTGGAACTGCAAGCTGTGTTCAAAAATAAAGCAGAGATCTTCAGGGGAAACCTAGCTTGCAATTACCACAGAACACTAAACTTTCAAGACAACATTTTCCCAGGCAGCCTGTGAACATCCCATTCCTCTTTCAGATACAGGGATAGTAATATTACCTAAGTTCTCACAGACTTACACAAAATTTGTACAGTAGAAGTTGACAGTCACAAACACACTGAACAAGCTTGGTAACAGTGAACATAAACAGATGTCAAGGAAATATCTAGTAAGTAACTGTTATATCTCCAATGAACACAACTCCAGCCTTACAGTATTTGTGTACAATTCATTTCCAATCTCCACAACCCACTAAAAAAAGACAACCTGGTAAGCTGCCTTTGATAAAAAACTTTCATGACTACCAATACTTGCCTACTATTTGAAGAAAATCATTACCTATGGAAACATAGAGCAACCTGTTCAGCACACAAATTACCAACCAAAATGAGGACTGAGTCACAGGATTACATAGCAGAGTATCATTCTGTTTCGTGAGAAAATGGGGCCACTTCTTCTGTAAAATTTTCATTTCAAGACAAAATTTACAGGTAAGTTTAGAATAAGCTCTTACTAGCTTTCTTTGATTTAAATTAATCATCTACAGCTCAACACATGCTAAAGCAACATTTTTCCTGACATCTTAAATGAGAGGATTTATCAGATAAGCTGCTGAACATGGAAAGAGATGCATTGGTCTTAAACCAACATTTTTCCATCCATCCATCCATCCATCCATCCATCCATCCATCCATCCATCCACAGGCCTTAACGATATTTCAGAATGCTAAAAAGTGAGCAGGGATAGGTTAGTTGGAAAATTAGTATCAGAGTTGCTGCAAGTTTAGATTTTTCATGTCACAGATCTTATTTCCCCTTTTACATTACCGGCATTTCTGGTAATAGATATATTAATATAAGTATTAATTGATACAAACAGAAGTAGGTGTGTATACTAAAGGCTGTTCTGTTAAATAAGACTATTCATTTTCATTCATTGTTTTTTAATTTTTTAAAAAAGGATCACCTCATCTCTTCATATGCCTGAGTAACTTTCAGGACAGTAAGATGTCATATGGAAATGTGCTTAGCACATACACTGAAACATCCTGTTTGTAACAAGGGCACTCTATATCACAGTGGCAGAGCAGATAAACCCAAAGGACGTGATACAGTTTAAACAGAAGTTACAGGCTCAATGAAAAAAAAATAATACAAGCTATATATTCCGTGTTATGGAAGTTTTGCATTACAATCACATTATTGTAACAGTTTCTCCTGTAGTCTAGTACCATAAGTCACTAAGTCACCTTTACAACATTTTCAAACTACTATACTTTATGTAAAATAGCTTTAGTGAAGTGAGTAAACATTCCTGTGCTTCAATTGTAGCAAACACTGAATTAACATTGGCATATGCTAGACATTAGTTCCAATACAATTAGTTAACAACCGTACAATGAGAGACAAATCATGTCTCCTGTCCTTTAGGTCCAACATGAGATTTCAAATACAATGTGAGCATATCTCCTAGTTTACATTTCAGAGGCCTTTCAATAAACCTTAATACCATTTAAACAGTTTCTAATTAAATATTCTAATCTCAGTTGACACTGGGAAAACAATTTCCTAATCTGATTTCTCCATCATGGTCTTATTTAATAAAGCCTAAAGTAATAATGTGCTACAGAAAAAGACAAATACTGTTCTAGATATTCTAATACAAAACCTCCTGTAATGATTTTTTTTTTTACAAGTTATTATGCATGACAGGAAAGAATTAACAATTTTACTAGAAAAGCAGACTCTCCAAAAAAGACAGACATCTAAATTTCATGAAACAGCCTGAAAAATCTCACAATGTAAGAATGCCTCTTAGGGGACAAAACCTGAAATATTGGACAAAGTCTTTTGGATGACAGCCCATTCAGTTTCATATACACTGGGAAATAAAATACTTCTTTCTCACAGTGCTAAAAAAAAACCCTGACAGTTCAGATACTGACAGGATAAATATATATATAAACTCCTTGAAGCAGTCAATATGAGCAGCTGCAGGGCTGTGGCCAAAACAAACAAACAAACAAAGTTAGTAAGCAAACGGATGCAGTGAGGAGAAGGGGGGAATTGGAGATCCTTGCTGCCTGCCACAACAGGAAAATTATCACAATGGCAATCAAGGTGTAAACTACAAACAGAAGTATGAAAATAGGAAATAAGAAACTACTTTGTAGCAAAGGCTGGATACAGAGTAAGAACAAAGAGGCATTTGAAGATTGTTTTAAGGAGAGATATAAGTGATAAAAATGAAGCCTTTATTTAAGGCATGAAAAATACTTAATTTCCTCACATTCATTACAACATAAAGCAAACACTTAAGGCTGTGTTTCCCTTCTGCAAATGAAACTGATGTGCTACCAGAGTTATGAACCATTTTGCCCCAAAAACTTCTGCTAGCATAGTACCTCTGATAAAAACTGAAGGTGTGTATTCCCCAAATTACTGTCCCAAATCACAGGTTTGGGCTTCTTTTAAACCCAAGCAGCCATTTCAGCGAACACTCAGCTTCTGCCTGCTCCTGATGGTTAAGTCAAATACTTCATTCACACTGTGAGCCGTAGCCAACATGCTGCCCCTCGCATACCAAAACACACGCACCACAAAGCCAGTCACCCACCTGTGTACCCCATGTGTCATCATCTCCTCGCTCCTATTGCTGCACCCAGGCCCAAGGTACCCAGACCACCGGGCCAGGTGCTGGACACACCGTGTATCACACTGGTGGGATGATGCCACGAGGCAGGTGTGTGAGAATCATATAAGAATGGTTTGGGTTGGCAGGGACTTTAAAGCTCATCTGGTTCCAACTCCCCTACCATGGGCAGAGACACCTTTCACTACTACAAAGCTCCCACTGGCCCAACCCATCGAACACCACACAAGAAGTACCACAAGATGAAGAAAATACAATTTCCACACAGCCTTCCGTTCAAACAACCACAATATGACAACACTCAACAACAGCCAAGCCCCACACCGTCCACTGAAACAGCTTTCAATCAAACACCCACTTGGACAAGTAAACTTTCTCAGCGTGCACTGTTTGCAAGCACCAGTATCCAGCCTGCACCGGCGGCGACATCGCCGCGGTGCAGGAGGGCAGAAAGCGGCACCAAGCCGCAGCGGGCCGCCCAGCCCTGCCGGCCGCAGACCTCAACGGCCCCCCAGGCCTGAGGAAGGCGGCGTGAAGCCGCGGTGTCCGCGCGGCACCTTGCCGGGTCTCCCGCGCCCTTCCTCCTTCCCCCCTGGAACTCCTACTCTTTGGCGACGGCGCCCAGCGTCATGGAGCTGGCGCGGCTGCCCAACTCCTTCTTCTTGCTCCCCTTGGAGGCCATGGCCGCGTGTCCCGCCGCGTCCGCCGTGTTGCCAGGCGACCGAGTCTGCCGGAGGTAGCGGCCCCAGCCGGTCATGATCCGCGGGGCGGCGGCAGGAAGGGCAGGGCACAGACGCCCGGGAAGGTGCCGCCCGCAGGGGCAGGGGGAAAGCGCTGGAGGGGCGGCCCCAGGGCTTCTCCCCGCGCTTTTTACGTTGAAGGGACCAACAACCTGGTGTAAAGCGCGTTTGGGGAAATAGGCTTGGCATTGAGGGTGATGGCACAGTGCTTCCTGGGCTCATGCACGGGCTTCAGGGAGCTAACCATAAATAATCATCAAATGGTTTGGGTTAGAAGGGATCTTAAAGCTCGTTCAGTTCCAACCCCACACCGTGGACAGGGACATCCTCCACCAGACCAGGTTGCTCAAAGCTCTGTTCAACCTGGCCTTGGGCAATACTCTGAAAAAAAGCTTAAGACATTTTATAACTCATTATTTGCAAATATTCTAATCACATGACTGATTTTCTACTGAAGAGGAGCAGAAGTACTGATTTAAAATGGTAGCAATTTCCCCCCTCCCTTTTTACACCAGGACATATCCAACCACATGAGAAGGAAGCAGAAAAAAAGAATTGGCCCTGGAGCCCAGGGAGGGTTTTAAAGCTGGAATGTGCAAGTATTTCTTTTTTCACCTCAAAATGATGCAACTAATGAATTTCTGGTATGAAGCCTACAAGTACCAAAGTGAAGAGAGTTTCACCAAGGTCTGGTAAAGCTAATATTAATCAGGTACTTTTGAACTGAGTGGCTAGTTGCCTTCAATTAAGCTAAGCAGACTTTTTCAGATACAGTTCAGAGATCATGTTATGGCCCACAACTCTTGTTTCTAACAACCTATTTGCCGTTTCCGAATCTGTAGTGCATGAGGAAAAATCCATAATAAAGCAGAACATATTTCTTCACTTATTCAAGCTAAATCTCTTTGAAATATAAAAATCAATGAAGATTTATTTGTCAAATTGCAGAGGGCATGAGTAGATCAAAAGAAACAAGGAAATATATGCAGATGTGCAACATCTAGAGGCTTATTTTAGACAAATGTCAGATCTTGATTTATATCAAGAGGACAGAAGGTCAAATATATACTTATAAATTTCAAAGTGGAAAATTCCGCCACATCTTTGTATTTCCTTCAGGATTATGTCCAACAGCATCCATTTTAAATAAGGTACCTTGGGACACTTCTCACTTGAGAACCAAGTAACCATTTCAGCTTTATTTTTTTATTTCCAAGCTGAGCAGCTATCTCCAACCAATTATGCTATCAAATATTGATCAGAACAAGCATATGAACAACAGCAGAGACAGAGGTGAGCTCAAGCAGCTCACTACTGCTTCAGTGCAGGGCTATCAACCTCCACACCTTGCTGGATGCTGATGCAAGCTTGCAGACTGAGGCTGGAGGTTATAGGTCTGAGTTTGTAACCAGAACACAAATAAAATCACCTCAGATAATCTGTGATTCCTGTCTATTCCTCTGAATCCCTGTCCTGGGTTCAGCAGTTGCAGTCAGTTTTTCTTCTCTTTAGTAGCTGTGTTTTGACTTAGCCCGGGAACAAGGCTGATAAGGCCGATGTTTTTGGTTGTTGCTGAGCGATGTTAGCCCTGACCAAGGACTTTGTGAGCCTCATGCTCTGCCGGGGAGGAGGGGGGCCGAGAGGAAGGAGGGACAGAACCCAAACTGACCAAAGAGGTATTCCATACCATAGCACGTCATGCCCAGGAGGTAACTGGGAGTTACCTGGAAGGAGAGGGAACTTCCCGGTCGGGCTCGTTTTCAGCGGGTGGTATCGTACCCTCTTCCCTTGTTTCCTTGTCGTTATTATTATTGGTGATAGCGATAGTGATTTGTGTTATACCTTAGTGACTAGATTGTTGTTATCTGAACCAGTGGGAGTTGTATTTCTTCGGCTCTTCTTTCCTCCCACTCCTCTGGGAGCAGGGAGGAAATAGGGGAGGGCCAGAGGGGGGGGTGGTTGAGTGAGTGAACGTGCTGCCTAGCTGGGTTTAAACTACGACAATCCCTTTTCCTTTCCTCTACTCGCTGGATGTGGAAAAGTATCCATAAACTGTAATACAGTTACATGAAAGAAAAGTAATGAAATTTCAGTGCATCTGTCTGTAAACATTTTGAGTGTTGAAGGTGAAAGAGGAGGGAGATAAATCAGAACAGAATGTATGTAAGCTAAGAAGTCCTTTATTCTTTGCTCTGTTAAATGACAGCTACAATATATGAAGTTCAAAATGCACCCTTTTACCATAAAAATCTACAGTAAGTTTGCTTGCAAAGTGTAATGGCAATAAACATATGTCTCTAGGTGCTTTGTGAATTAAAAAAAAAAGGCTCTCAAGGTTTGCATTCATCAAGTTACAACTTTTTATTTATCTAATGACTCAATTGAGAATTCCATAGTGTTACAGCAATGACAACGGCAACTTGTTTGGAAAAAGAATTATGAATTTTAAGAAAGCTAGTCTTCTAACTGGCAAAGAATCTGTTTGGTCAGATCAGCTGCTTGACTGGCCTCATGTCTCAAGCCATGAAATACATCTGACAGACACTCCCTGAAGGGCAGAGGCAGCCTCACAGTTGGTAAGTGTGAAATAAATGCAAAAGACAATAAAATAAAGATGCTCTATGTTAGGAATCCACTGAGATGTAGCTAAGCAAATACTAAGATAACAGGTACTGGTTAATGATGGATGGGTGGTATTCTGGTCACTGCTCTTCTAAGACACCATTCAAAACACTGTTGTTTGGGGTTTTTTTCACTCTTAAACCATCACATCATCGACTGCTGTAGCCCACACAAGTCACTTACAGGAAAAGAGTCTTATCCTGTAAGGCTGTTCAGTCCCAAATATTTTGCACTTTTTTATAGCTAGAAGTACTAATTGGAGAGGGAAGAGAATACTATGAATAGAAACACTAGAAAAGCCCCTCTCAGGGGTCCTGGAGCTCAGACTTCACTCTGATTTTACAGAGGGTACAAGGATTATGGAACAAGACAGGAGAAAGATTCTGCCTTAGGAGAAGGCCTGGAGTGCAGTAGAGGTGCAAATCTTCATGTGCAGAAATACCTGATGGGGACGCTAAGGACACTCAGATTCTTCTGAGAAGTGCTCAGTAGTAGTATTAGAGACAGTGTGAACACTGAAATACAGGAAATTCCTCTTAAAAATAGGATTTTGTGTTTCCTTTACTACAGTGGGGTCAAACACTGGAACAAGTTTCCTAAGAGACTGTAGAGTCTTCATCGAACGACATGGGCATAAGTAACTTGCTTAAGCTCTGAGCAGAGCTGTAGGACTACCTGAGGACTATAAGTAGGACTACTCCCAAGACCCCTTCCCAGCTTACCCATTCTGTGCTTCTGCAAGCTTTCCATGAAAAAAAAAAAAAAAAAAAAAAGGAGAAAGTAAAAAAAAAAAGCTTATGAA
>NDXB01017996.1:0-16199 GCA_002631895.1 Agapornis roseicollis
AACTGCACACAAGACTCCAGCTGAGGTCTCACGAGAGCAGAGTAGAAGGGCAGGATCACCTCCCTCTACCTGCTGGTCACGCTCCTTTTGATGCAGCCCAGGATATAGTTGGCTTTCTGGGCTGCAAGTGCACACTGCAGCTGGCTCCTGTTCATGTTCTCATCGACCACCACCCCCAAGTCCTTCTCTGCAGGGCAGCTCTGAATCTCCTCTTTGCACATCCTGTAGCTGTGCCTGGGATTGCTCCAACCCAGTTGTAGGACCTTGCACTTGGCATGATTAAACTTCATGAGGTTGGCATCACCCCACCCCACACACGTGTCAAAGATGTTGAACAAGACCTGTCCTAATGCCGATCGCTGAGGGACACCATTCGTAGAGATTGTTTTTAAAAATGAGTGTTTAATCTGACAGTCCATGCCATTTGTAGTTTAATCCCTATGTTTTAAGCATCTTTAACAACAGGAGCCTTAGAAAGTAGTGCTGCATTGCAATGGAACGTAAGTTATGTATGTCATTACAAGTATTAAAACCTGGGCCTAAATTTGGAAAATGTACCAGCTCTGCATATCTCTAATTCATTCAGTGAGAAGTATGTGGTATCAGGGATCAACTCATGGAAATTAAAGAAACAAAAGGTGGCTCTGAGCTTTCATTTCCTTTTTTCTACCCAGTTGACAGCAAAATCCTATAATAATATAGTGAGCTACAATAGCATCTAATGATTTTCTGGGAATCAGGGAATATACTTCGCAGGGAACCAGAAGCCACGTCATACTGATGCTTAATGTCCTGAAGTTTAAAACCTAAAACCTCAGCAGTCAGTGACTAAGACATGCTGAGGAAGAAATAAGTAGCGCTGCACTTATTCACCAACTCATATTTTACTGAAATTGGTAACATCTTATTTTCAAAACATTGAATAACCACACAGAAATGTGGAGAGGTTTATGCCAATTTTAATCCAAATAAGGGTCAGAGAAAGTTATGTCTTGGACACTATGTCAGGTATCTTTGGCTATTCAATTTAAGCAAGTTTCCTTGGCTGCTATTTTCAGTTATTTTAAATGAAAAAGCTGTATTTAGTAATTTTAAAACAAAACCTTAAAGAAAACATATTATTTCATACAACCAAGTACAAAACAAGCTATGGAGGAACACAGTGGCAGAAATGGCAGCCTTTTCACTGAGCAGCACTTAGCTTGAGGCAGGGGTCAGGCTGCACTGTCAGCTCTGCCCACTGCAGCTTCCCGTTTAGCAGTTAGATAGAAGGAGTCACTGATGGTGGCATGAGCTGGTTTCTACTGGTCATCCATTCAGAATAGTAATCACTTGTCTAAACTGCAGATCTAGTACCTTGTTAGATGGCTTTGGTATTGACGTTACCTGCGGAGAGCTGGCAAATACAATACAGGCCACAGATGATACTGTACCCCTCCGGGAAGGGAACAGAAAGGAGGAGATCCAGTCTACAGCATCCAAACATTATGCTATGTCCTTGTGGTTTGGAAGCTAGGACCTGTTTTTTTTGTGGTCAGAGGCAACCAGATAACACCATCAAAACCAGAACTATTTAGTTTAGGCAACTCATCTATAAACCCAGGTTTAATTCTATTCTCTTCTGGTAGAAAGAGGTCAGGTTCAAAATATTTACCTGTGATGTCATTTATTTACTTCATCCTTGCTGAAGGAGAAATAAAGTCATCCTGCCTATCTATTTATACACATTTGGAAAATGCCATTCCCCCAGTTCATTCCCTCATTTATTCACACCAAAATTCTCCATCTGTATATCAATACCATTACAAAGAGATACATTTCTCTGAATGTATACTGTAAATGTGGAGTAGGGATTTTTGCTTCTTTCTTCTACCTCTTAGGCTTAAATAAAGCTGCTAAAAAGATGTGTTCCCTATGCAGTACCTGCAAAAGATGATTGCTGTTTCATTAGAATGGAATGATATGTTGAATGATTAAAATCTATTTATGCATGTTCTGATGCATGCAGGTGTAAAAATAACTATGAGTACATACTTTTAATATGTAAAAGCTTAGAGTGTTTTTTTCTTGTGCTTTGGCAGTTGCCAAATGTAAGTTTTAAGAGACCAGTCTACAACAAGAGCTTGATCTCCTAAAATAGATGGGTTTGTACCTGCTATTAGGAACATTATTGCCCTCTGTATTAATTAGCCAATTTAGCAAGTTTTGAGTGTGGGAATGGCAGTTACAGTTTCATGCTGAAAAATCACTCTGATAATTTTTTTTTGTTTGGTTTGTTTTGGTTTTTTTTGGTTTGGTTTGCCTTTTTTTTTTGGGGGGGGGGGGGGTGGGAGTTGCTTTTTTGTTTTGTTTTGGTTTTTTTTGGTTGGGTTTGCCTTTTTTTTTTGGGGGGGAAGGGGCTGGGAGTTGCTTTTTTGTTTTGTTTTGGTTTTTTTTGGTTGGGTTTGCCTTTTTTTTTTGGGGGGGGAGGGGGTGGGAGTTGCTTTTTTGTTTTGTTTGGCTGATCTGTGAAATGTGTCTTCTTTCCATGTGTCTTCTTTCCTAATTCTTAAACTTTGAGCTAAAATCTCAGGACATCTGTGGAAAATAAGACTGCTACATTGACTGTAATTTTTAATATTTCAGTATTCTTATGGGTGTTGAATCATTTTGATGCGTAGGAATTTGCATGCTTAACTCCTATACATGAAATTGATAATATACCTCTAAATTTTAGTGACAGATGGATTGATTCAATTTGGATGATGATGTGACAATTTGAATAAAATGACAGGTGTACTTCATGCATGATGCAGAAATGATGCATTTGTTGCTAGAGAGGAAATAGTCATATGGTATCTCAATTACATGAGTCTACTTTGTGAGGTTAAAATCTGTGCGAATGACAGCGTCGGTATGTAAGAGATGTGATATTAACTCTTTCACAGCTCTTATGTGTGTCTTAGCTAAACTTCTCAGTTTATTTGCGAAGAATATATCTAATTATTCAGTTAGACTTAATAACAGAGAGAAATATAAACCAAATTTAAATACCTTGCAATTAAACAATATCCAGTATTTGGGGTTTGATACTGATAAAATGGATCAATCATGTTATCAGAATTTTAGTAGATTTCTAGCTGAACTTATTTGATTTCTGAATAGATTTGGGAAACTTTTTTGTAACTAATGAAGCACAGCACTGGCATGACTATTTATTGCATTGCTTAACTCTTGAATTTCTAACAACATAAAAAAGGCCTCAGAGAGAAAGAACCATAGCTAGCTCATAGGGAATAGCTGAGGTACAGATCAGGCATGTGGGAGATGTATTCTGTGACTTTTATCATTCCTCTGAATCCCCATGAGCACCCTGCTCACCAGCCACTGATATCCTTGAAGCTATTCTACTTCCCAGATTAATCCCAAACTCTCAGGTGTCACATGCCTGTCTCAGCCACCACTGCATTTTATTTCATTCTAAGGGAAGAAAATAAAAATCTCCATTCTCAGCACAGGTAGGGAAGATGCTTCAGATCTTTACAAAACTGTCATAAATCTCTGATTCCTTGGGTAGGATTCCTTTTTTCATGACTGGTGCTTGCGATTTGGGAACAAAAGCTCTTTTGCACTTAATCTGTGTCCCATGTTTCTTGGGCCACAGTTGCAAACGTGTGCAGGTCAGAGAATAAAGCTAGCCATGCAATATTTTTTTCACCCATTAGAAGGGCCTATTAACACCACCTGGAACATTAATGAAGTGTAGAATTGCAGATGTAGAGGAAATTTTTAGATCACTTACAAGTGGTGATCTAAAAGAAGCAACCCTTTTGGAGCCTAAAATGTTTTACATGCTTGTTTTTCTCCTTTTTTAATTTCTTTAAAAGCTTGTTGGGAGATCTAAGCTTTCATCTCAGTTAATCTGAAAGATTTTAACATTGCACTTTAATGTTACATCAAAGATGTCGTAACACTTAAAATTTAACTGCTGTGCCTTTTCAAATAGGGATTGTATTTTATCATGTTTTCTGTCAGGAAGCAGTAGGTTTCAGCTGATGAATGAAATGTTTTCAAATGTTTACTTTAAAAATCCTAAGAGAGGCATAAAGTATATATGTAAGGAGCCCACTTCAAATTATTGAAATGCATACAGTAAGGAGGGGAAAAAACCCATGGGAAATCTACTTTTTAAGTATTCATGAATAGTAGCTCTGCCCTCTTAAATGTTTAGTACATTGGTTTCCCATTGCAAACATGAATTACAATCCTGCGGAAATTATATGCTGCTGATATAAGCCTTTCTCTTCTTTGCTCATCTATGGAAATCAAATTGTTATACTGTTTGTATTTGTTGCTGGTATGGGCAAGTGATTACAACACAAATGCAGGATGAAGTGTATTTTCTGAGCTGTATGGAAGATTGTACCTCTGCTTACAGTCTGGTGTTCACTGACTTTGCTGACCACTGAAACATTTGTTCATGGAGGGGAAAAAAAAAGAAAAGCGAGTAGCTGAACTTCAATAGTGAAACTAGCAGGATTAGACATTTTCCTCTCACAAAAGATGATGCTCTAAGATGAAGAATTTGAAAAAGGGAAGGTTAATAGTTGGAAACACAAGCAAATGTAGAAGCAGATTTGGTTTGATCTTCACTGTTGTTACATGCTTTTTTGATTCTCAGAAATTGTTCTTTTCAGATTAAGTGGTTTTGTGCTGAAATAGAAAGACTATTTCATATATGGGCTTAATCAGTCCAAAAGGAGGGGAAAGGACTAATGTTTTCCGAGAGTGTTTTTCCCAATGGAAGCGTGCTTCTGATCCTACTTAAATGAATAAAGCTTGACTTGGGGTGGCAGAAATCATGTTCTCAAATTGTATGGGCTGCTCAATACACCTAATCTGTCTTTCACAAAGCTAGAGAAGAGAAACACCATTTATTAATACTTGTAGCAGGCAATGATATGATTTTGTGATCCATTAACCTAAACAATTAATGTGTTAGGTTTTGAGTAACTACAGTGGGAAGTGTCGGTAAAACTAAGCATCTATCTAGAACCCAGATGACGTTCATACCAACCACACCAATTTTCAAAGGCTTTACCTTTTTATTTCCTTTTTGTTTAAGTATTAGGCATATTGCTTGATATGTTGTACAATTAAGACAAAAAAATAAAACAAATACTCAAAATTTAGGTAATATATGAAGGATGCCTTCCATTCTAGCAAGCAGAGGATTAATTTTATATGTATAGTATAATTGGTAGCAATGCATAGTAATATGCATGATTCCATTCTCAGTATTCAATATGAAGCTCCTCTAAATAGCCTGATCTAAACCAGAAAAAACAAGCCTAGTATAAGTCCTGAAGTAACTTCACATTATTCTTAAATTGCCCATAACCTTATAATCCCTTTTTTATGACTGCTGTGCACAATTGCTGTTGTAGCTGTGAAGTCTATTTTCTTTCTTCAATTCCACAATAAAATAACTGAAATTTTAAGATTAATCAAGCTACATTAGTCAATCTATTTTATTGTTATATCTCATTTTATTAGTAGCTTTAAAAGTGGTTTTAAGCACTTGATTATGTTATCTGATCAGAGCATCTCTGCTGTTAGGATTTCAGCATCAGTATTGTGTCAATACACGGTCAAGCATTAAGGTTTTGTTGTTTGAACTAACAACAGAACTTCAACAGAAATTTATTTTTCCTTCCAAGGGGAAGAGATGAATTTAGTAATCAAATTTTTTAGATAGAAGTTAACTCACCTACAAAGTGATTTGGGGTTTTTTTCAGATCTTTCAGATTTGGATGCAAACAGGATTTTCTCTTGCACTTGAAAGGCTGGCTGGTAGATATGACATGGTCAGATGCCAGAAGGAACAGTAATTATCCCTCTAGAATATTATTGCACAGGCTATTTTCCAACATGATAACAGAAAAAGTAATCTGTTCTTATTATATTTTCATCACTACAATTTGCAAAGCTCATCTCTTGTGCTTTTCTGCAGAAGACCATCAAGCATTTTAAAATTATATTAGATTTTAAAGGAGATAATTTTATATACCCTTTTTGTGCTTTCTTTTAAGGTTAATTGTTGTTGGGTTCTGTAAATCACTTTTATTGTTAACTTTGCCAAGTGCTTTATGATGAGCATGCTACTAAGAATGCTACTATATTTCTTCATACTATTATAAGGCTTTTTTTAAATATTGACTTAAATCTGCATCTTTGCCAAGTGGTGAAAATTACTTACTGCTCCCAGTTTGTCTCTCTCACTAGATAGTTAGAATTCAAGCTTTGTAAATTTGCAGGTTGCTCTTTTATTGCTTTGATATTTGATGGCTTAATCACCTTTCAGATAGTGGAACAATATATAAATTTTATGAATGTATTTGCTATTCCATTAGATAAGCCCTTATGAACATCTGATCTTCTGTACTTTCCTCACTTAGACATGATTCTAAGAAAGCATGTCAGATTTCCTGTCTGTGTTTTCTGGTTCTGAGATGGGCTTGTGTTTTCTGTCAAGGAGAACACTGTATATTGATGCTGTTATGTCTATAACTATAAAACTTTTATGAGGTATCTCTTCCATTGCAAAACGTTTTTCAGAGAAAGTAGAAAACTTAATCCAAATCATGATAAAAAGGTTTTTGATTACTTTTTTTCCTATTATGTCTCTGGCAGAGTGTCTTTGCTGTCTACATTGAATGCATGCTTTTGGGCAAATATTATCACATGAAGCATTAACATTTGGTTGAGTCTTGTAAATTTAATCTGGTTTTCATGTGGGATGTGGAAATCAATAGGAAAATATTTCTGTGTTTACCTAAAATGTTTCAACGTCAAGTGACAAAGGTCTATTGAAATGGCAAATGCAGGACAAATTCAACAAGAAATGCAAAAAGGTAGCATAAGGATTTGAAAACATTCTCATGTGTCACAATGTTGTGTTAAATCGTATTTCATAATAAGAGAGTAATGCAACAGTTATGGCAAATGATGTCCCAGATGGTAAGTGCTTGGGAACAAGTCTTTTCAAGACTGTCTTGTAAATACTATTTTGACATATTGACAGTTCTGAGGAGAAAATATAAGAAAGGTTAAGATGCATGCATGATTGTTATTTGGTAAATTAATCTTATTTCTGGAAATCAGATATAACTCTTGTTCTATTACATGCTACCAGGCTTACAGTACTTTCATTCCTGGATTCAGTAGTATTGCTGTAGAAAACTACTGATTGGATATGTTGTTACATTACAAGATGATTAATTTTCTCTGTCCGTTAGAACAGCTGTAGTTTATTTGCATCCAAAGGATGCATACATAATATGAAAGGTGAAAGTAAGCGGTACTATGGGGGCAAATGAGAACTCCATCACATGCTATTTTTCTGTATATATATTTTTCTCTATATATATATTTTCTATTGCTATTAGTAGAAAAAATAAAAATTAAAAAAAAAAAAGAACTGTAAGCCCTCTCTTTTTAACTACTTTAATTGATCTTCCTCTGTAAAATTTCTTAAACCTTTTCCTTCTACCAACCATTTCCATTAATTTCCTGAATATCAGATTAGAACTTCGCCTAAGCGTGCATTTGAACAAACATATAAATCTACAAGAAAACATTTGAAGACTGAAGCAACAAGACTTAGGTGTTAGCAGAGAGGGTTATGTAACTGAACGTCCTTCATAAAGTGAAATGGAACTGTTTTGTGAAAATGCTTGGAATTATGATGGTCCACTTGGTTCCAAGATGGGAACAAAGCTATACATTATTGGCATCTGTCTTTTACATTTTTTATTTGCTTTGTTTGATTTAGTCTTTTGTTCTGCTTATTTCTGTTTGATTGTACTGAATTGTGCCACTGAAAGAGAAAATGAGTCTCAGGATTGAGCAGCTATGTTTCTAACAGTCAGTACTACTGCAACAACAATAAGGATCTCTTACACCATGTAATATTTTTCATTTCACATTTTTCCAAAGTGCTTTGGTAGCTTAAACTTTAGATTGGGATTGCTTCAACTCTTCCTGGGTAATGTTTACACTAGGATCAAATAAATAATATCCTTAATTTGTTTAAGACAAAAAAAAAAAATAAAATTTAAAGCATATCTAATTCAAATGGCAACCTACAGAGGAACTTAGAGAATAAGGGGTAGTTATTCCTTATTTAAAATTGAAGCTTGACATTACTTTTACTGGAAATATTCTGACAATGCCACAGAAAAAATTAATGATCATGGAAGTGCACACTTTTGTGTGCTGCCTTTTCCAACAACAGAGCCTTTCTACTAAATAGGATGCCTCTCCCAGACATAGGAACCCAGCTGCTTGGCTCCTGGGGGCAGAGAGGACTACAGTCCTCATGGTAGAGATGCAATATCTTGTGCCCCTGATCAATCTTTTAAATAATATAGGTAAAAATGTAGATAGAGGTTGAACATTATCTTCAACAAAACAGATGTGCAAGCTGGTATGGATTAGACTGAGAGTCCAATAGCCACAAAATGGCAATGTATTACAGAAAATTATAATACTTAGGTATACAGAGGAGATGATAATTTAAAATTAGCCTGAATTATAAAACAATATCAAGGCTTTCTAAAGCTTTAAATAGATTGTTTTTCAATTTCTGACTCTTCCAGAACTGAAGACCATACAACAGCCAGATCCCCAGCTTGACTTGCCATTATTTTCTTAGGAGCTTTTATTTGAACACAGCATCCTTCAACTATTCAACAGAAGACCTTGAACTCTGCTTCTACTCATAGCAGAGGTTATGCTGGGAATACTTCTGATAGTGCTTCTTTTCTTGAAGGGATGCTTCTAGAATATATATGCTACTTGTTTCCTTGGAGACTGACATGTAGCAAGCACAATGGCTCTATAGCACCTGTAAACAAAACTTCAAAAGAAGACAGTATCTTTGTTAGTGGAAATGGTATGCGTGACAATCAAAGAGGAGTGTTCTGCTTTCTACTTATCTTACAGAGGACAAGATGGTAGTAGTCCCATATAGAGGCTGGAGGTCTAGGGACTATGATATTATGTCAAGTGATGAAGGCTGGGCAGACTATCTGTGTGGCAGAGCTCAGACTGCTTGGAGATTTTATCAGCATGTAGCACAGGGTTGGGTTTAGCTTGTAGGCAATAAGGCCTCGTTTTGAAATGGTTTTGTGGATGCAGTAGTTAGGGAGACTATAGTATAAGCAGCATTAACTATTTAGATATAAAACCATATTTTCAGAAATCTGATCAGCTTGAGCATCCCTTTAGCAACTTCTTCCATGTTATTACAGATCTTGTAATCTTAACATATCCCCTTTACTTACCATTACTGCATGAAAAAGTGGAAACCATACACACTGTGGAGACAAGTTTGGATCTGTTTTCTGCAACTCACTTTATCCTTCTCCTGTTTTTAACAGCATTGTTAAGGGATGTGTCCTAATGGCTTCCTATTCCTTTCCCTTGTGTCAATGTTTTAAAATGTTATTAGTTTTAGCAGTTAGAAATTTAGTCAACATTTAGCTTCCCAGCTCTCACACAGAAACAAAATTAAAGGATATATTTGCTTTTAGATTAGCTACATATTCAAAAAGGGCTGAAGATAAATAATTGGAGCCTCAACTTGCAAACAGGTGATGTACTTCAAAGTGAAGAAAAAAAGGATTCCCGTCTGAACCGACATATGGGAATACAGTCTAACAGCACTTGGTCAAATAGTATGTGTGTATATATATATATATGTAAAAAGTCTTTATTATTCTCACTTTAGAGCCAGTGCTGTTCCTGCCAATGTCAACATCCAAATTTACTATGACTGCTTTTAGGGACAAGTACTCTAGAGTAAATCCACAGTTAAAAATTGCCAGCTGGAGATGCAAACAATTTAACAAAAGTACCAAATGCCCTTTAGTCTGTGCAAATTTTAAGGTTCTGATGCTCAAATGTTTGATTAGATGATGCTGTGGGCTGCTCATCTACTGAGCCTGCTGACTGAGAATATCCTTCTGACAGCTTACCTATTGCTCTGTAACAGAGGTAGGCAAGGAAGCCCCCACAGTGAAAGTAAATGCTTATTGCAGCTAACCATGGCATTTCCAAGGGGAAATAGAGCAATGCAGTCACCTACTCTGTGATTTTATAATCCATAGCTTTAAAATGCGGTCTATTGACATCTACAGTGAGCAAAGCTGCAGCTGAAGGACTTTTGATCAGGTCTCATGTGTAGCTATAGGACAGTCCTAATTCTTGTATTGTTTTCTGCAGCCTTGATACTGGTAGGACATAGCCATTTTTTCTGCTTGGCTCTCATATCTCCATCAGCCACTCCTTAAAGGCTTCTAGGAATTAAGCAGAATGTATTAGTTTCATCCAGTATGAGGCTTTATCATGTCTGTATGATGAAGCTGCATATTTGCAAAGTGAGTTAATCTTTACTTTGCATTTTCTCCCACACACTGCAGTTTTCAAAATGTCTTAGTTTAGTTTATGTTATCACTGAGTGTGTGTGGGTATCAGAACTTTTGCTAGCAGGTCAGCTTTGTCTCAATTCCTAGCCTAGCAATTGTCTGGCCAGATTGTTTTGTCCTATTGTACTATCCAAATAGCAGTGCCTCCTATGAATTATGTGAAACACATTCTAATTTTTAAGGTACTGCTGAAGACCATCCATGTCTGTCTTCTACACAAGAAAAGCCAGTCCACCAATATATACTGTACAACATCTCTTCTAACAGGTTTGGAGACACCTCGGTATAGATCATGTGTCAGATGTACATTTGAGTAGACACTTGGGAGAACCCTTTAATGTCCTTTTGATGAAAGCAAGGAGATGATGGACTTGAGAAAACCTCCAACATTTTATAACCTTCTTGCAGTCCAAAAATGAGACAATAGCAGAAATAGGATGTAAATCAGATTATTTTTTTCTCAGACTGATTTCAACATGCTTAGCAGTAGCTATTCTTCATGAAAACACCACACAAAACAGAGCTCAGCTACTACTGAATCACCAAACTGTCCCTTCTCAATTACCCTCTGAATATCATTCAATCCTACATACTTAGTTTCACTGTCATCTTATTTTTATCAGTGGTTGCTACAACACTCAGTGAGTGTGCACACACTGTTGCTAAGAACTCTTGTATGTGACATTTGTCAGGATAAAACAGTCTACAAGAAATAATTAAAGGTGCCTATCACAAAATGTGATGTCCCTAAGTCACTGACATAGTTTGAAAACAGAGCTGCAAACACACCTTGCTTATTAGGTAGAAATAAGATGTAACTGATTTGGAGAACCTATAATGAGTGCTACACTGAAGAAATGCATAAAACTCTCTAGAAATTTATTATTATTATATTGCCCCCTGTGTCCTGAATTGTAGCCATATGAGTCTGGGCTGTTTGTGAACTCAGATGCACAATCTAAATGTTTTTATTTTTTCATCAGAATGACAATCTATCAGTGCCCTCCCAATTTTTAAGTTATTAGGTATGAAAATAATTAGTATATTATAGCACACATGAAACTCTTTAAAGAACATTAATTAAATGTTCAGCATAAAAGGGTTTTGTCTTGCCTTGATGTACAGGCTAAAGTCCCATTAACACTAATAAAATTTACATATGTTCAATGAAAAGAAAATGAGATCACAATTTGTTGTGGGAATCTTGAAATAAATTAAGTTCCTTTATTATAAATAAAATTTGCATGAATAGATGTTACAAATATTAAAAAAAAAAGAAAAAATCTGACATTCCTAGTTTATATTGTGAAAAAAAATTTAAATTAATTACTTAATAGTAGCTTGTTTCTAATTTTTTAGTTTTCATGTATTTATATATTTTATAGTATCCACAGATCTTATCTAGATAAAGTCTTTGTTATATTTGGTGCTTTATAAAAATGTAATAAAATACTGCCCCAAAAATATTACAGTATTAATCTTACCTATAGTCCACGTAATCCCTAAGGATGTGTAGTACATAGTTCCTATGTAAGTATTTGCTATCAATTCTTTATAAGCTTCAGTGAAATATTAAATAAGCTACTTTTCCTTACTGGGTCTGATTACATGAGTTAACCATAATATTTGTCTCTGTTTATTAATTAGTATTACTAATGTGTTCTTTAATAATCATGTATAGAGAAAATAGCATCTATCACTTAGATCAGCACCATGTATAGAGGAAATAACATTTATCACTTAAATCAGGAGTGTATGTTGCATATTAAAAGACCATATTGACAGAACAAATCTGGTTATTGTAATCGTTAGTTAAATAAGCATTTTGTTTCTGGCAGTTTTTCAATTATAGCCTGCCAGAAAAAATTGAATTCTTTCTCATCTAACTAATAACTACTAGCAGGACTAATTCACAAATGATTTCAAGAGTAAAGAGAATCTGTAGTATGTTTTCATGATGTAGGAAAACAAAAACCTGGTCCTAAAGAATTCTAATTGGAATTTCTATAATCTGATATTAGTTTTTCCATGATTCTGTAAATTCTGGAAAGATGGAATATTCCTGAACATCACAAATAATTTTTAGTATGTGATGACTAAAATGTCACTACTATAGTAAGGAATACTTTTACTTTTTAATATCTTGTAGAGCATAAATACTTTAATTTTTCAAATGTAAATGTTTTAATGCTGCTGTGCTTAATGTTTGTGTGTGCATATAGTGATTTACATAATCCATGGAAGGACATCAAATCCACACCCATAAGCAGCATGAAATAGTGTATCCGTAACAACACAATCTACCACAATGGGAAAAAGGTATATGAGTCCACTTTGATTTTTGTATTTTGCATTGTAGGTTGATCTCTTCAGTGTAGCTTATTAATTAATATCAAGTGTGTGAGATGCAAATAAGTGCAGTTTTTAATTATGAAGCATTGACTTTCTGGACACACTAAGGACACCCCAGATTTCCTAAGGAGTACCTGCAGGGACAGCACAGTGACAGCCTGTGCTCCTGAGCTTGGTCACGTGTCACAGATGAAAGAGCTGGGTAGTTGTGAAAGACTGGTAGCAGCAGCAAGAAAGAAGCAGTTTTAGTGATTTTTCTCTAGCAGGCTTGCCTTATTGAAAGGTTGTGACTCACCTGCCTAACAGCTGGACTAGATCCAAATAAAGAGGAAGCCTTCAGAAGCCTATTTTTAAACAATACCAGGTCAACAGTTGCTAAATTCTTCCTGTTTATATCTTAAGGGATTCTAGAGAATCTCTGGATGACCCATGCATGGCTTCACATCTGATGACCTACCACATCTGATGAGCTAGCACATCTGATATGCCTAACAGAAACTCACAGCTAAATTACACTTTCTGCAGTGCAGCCACTTGGTGCTTTTTGCAGGAATCTGTTGGGCAGTAGTGGCTACAGCTGCTTTGTACCTCCTGTGTTTTGCTGGCAAGGTCTGTACTAGGGTAATACTAGTGGCACATACCAGCTATTGGACTGCTCCAGTTGTGCTCTACACCCTTCCCTGTTTCCACCTAGTCCTTACAGCATGAGGTTATAAAAGTAGCAACAGGGAGTCATTTTAGCAATTCTTCTCCAGTGTACAAGTCCTGTTAAACCAGTAATTCAATAAACCTCAACATCTCTGGGGTGTTATGGATGTCATGATTTAAATGCAGCTGGTAACTCAGTACCATGCAGCCACTTGCTCACGCCTCCTCATTGCCAAAACCAAGAGAACATAAAACTAAAAGGGGAAAGGGAAAAACTAAAAAAAAACCCCAAGCTATAAACATAAGTGCTGTACATGAACAGCACAGCGAAGACAGGCTGGGAAAGTTGGGGCAGTTTAGCCTGGGGAAGAGAAGGCTGCGTGGAGACGTCATAGCAGCCTTCCAGTATCTGAAGGGGGTCTATAGGGATGCCGGGGAGGGACTCTTCATTAGGGACTGTAGTGACAGAACAGGGGGTAAGGGATTCAAACTTAAACAGGAGAGGTTTAGATTGGATCTAAGGAAGAAATTCTTTCCTGTGAGGGTGGTGAGGCACTGGAATGGGTTGGCCAAGGAAGTTGTGAGTGCTCCATCCCTGGCAGTATTCAAGGCCAGGTTGGATGAAGCTTTGGGTGGCATGGTTTAGTGTGAGGTGTCCCTGCTTATGGCAGGGGGGTTGGAAGTAGATGATCTTAAGGTCCTTTCCAACCCTAACTATCTTATGATTCTATGACCTGCCTACCAATACTCAGCTTGATCATAGCAGCAAAAGATCCCATCCCGGTAACTCTCCCCAGCNTTAAGGTCCTTCCCTAACTATCTTATGATTCTATGACCTGCCTACCAATACTCAGCTTGATCATAGCAGCAAAAGATCCCATCCCGGTAACTCTCCCCAGCTTATATACTGGGCATGATGTGCTGTGATACGGAATAACCCTTTGCCTAGTTTGGATCAGGTATCCTGTCTCTGCTCCCTCCCAGCTTCTTGTGTCCCTTCTCACTGACAGAGCATGGGACTGTAAAGTGCTTGATCATGGTAAGCATTACTTAGCAACAACTGAAACATCAGTGTGTTATCAGCATCATTCTCAAACTGTTATCAGTAGCACTGTTATCAGCTACTAGGAAGAGAATTAACTCTATTCCAGTTGAAACTAGGACAATGGATTACAGAGCTGGGACAGAACACCAAAATAATCCCCACTAACAACAAAAAATGTTTGTTTACAGTGAGCCACTAGATCAGTGACTAACAGCAGTGTGCTTCACAAGATCATTGAAGCCAGAAATAACTGGGTTCTATTTCTGAGGAACTCTTTCCTGTATAAAAGACATCCTTGTTTTTCACAAGCTTTCAACATTAAACCTGGGAAAGAAAAAAAAACAAAAAAACAAAACAAAAAAAACAAAAAAAGTCAGCAAGATATCTAAAAAGGGTTCTCTTTAAAAATATTTGTAGAACTGAGCTTCTGAAACATTTGTTTTCACGCCCTTCCTGTTGCTGGTTGTTCACTAGAGTCAAGATAAGCTAATTTGCCTATTATTTACTGCAAACAGAAAGTAATACGTATAAAGCAAGGAGTTCCAGAAGCATTGTTAATTTACAACATATTTTTTGCATCTGGTTTATGCTATTAATTCAGATGCTAAATAATTGAACTGCAAATTCTGTATCGATGCTGTTGTAGCTAATGTTTTCCTCTCCAGGTACATGTATTCCAGTGTTGTGAGTCTTGGCCATTTTTGGTTTTGGGGTTTTATTTTAATTTTATTGCATTGGATGATTCAAATATTTATTTCACAACTTCCTGGAATTTTTTCTCACACTTTGAATATGTTTGAGTTTAAATAGATATATAGACGGCAAAGTGCAAGTCAAACTGCTGAACTTTTTTTTAAGAAATTGGGCCTAAGTAATTGGGATAAAAAGATTTCCTTTCAGTGCCATATGGTTAATGAATCTATATAGTTGTTGGTTTTCAGTATGAAATCAAAGCTTGCTAGCTGACCTGCTTACAAAAACTTGGTTTTAAAAGACAAAACTTCAAAGACTGAATTGGAGAATGAACAAAAAGGATTTCAAAGCTTTTTATTTTTTTTTTAGCAAATAGATTCATGACCAAAGGTACCATGGAGATCACCTATGCTTTACAAAAAGCAATACTTTAACAAGAATTACAAGCAAATCAAGTTAAAATTAAGGCAAACAAATAAAAATCCCCCCCCCCAAAAAAAAAAAAAAAAAAAAAAAAAAAAAAAAAAAAAAAAAAAAAAAAAAAAAAAAAAAAAAAAAAAAAAAAAAAAAAAAAAAAAAAAAAAAAAAAAATAAAAAAAAAAAAAAAAAAAAAAAAGAAACAAAACAAGACTTAAAAATGTGAAAGAAAAAGGAATGTTCTGGGGGCCTGTGAAAACAAAGTATTATCTAATCTTGAGTTTCTAGGCTAGTTGCTGGAACAGGCAGTGTGATTTTTACCTTCTTCACTAAGCAGCAACTGCAGAGTTAATAAGTCTCTGATGTTTCACAGCTACAGGTTGGGCAGAGAAGGGATTCAGAGCGGCCCTGTGGAGAAGGACTTGGGGGTGGTGGTTGATGGGGACATGAACATGAGCCAACAGTGTGCGCTTGCAGCCCAGAAAGCAACCGTATCCTGGGCTGAATCAAAAAGAGCGTGACCAGCAGGTTGAAGGAGGTGATCCTGCCCTTCTACTCTGCTCTCGTGAGACCTC
>NDXB01017998.1:0-20590 GCA_002631895.1 Agapornis roseicollis
AGGTCCCTTCCAACCCTTAGGATTCTGTGATTCTGTGAATTAGGGCTTCTCCTCTCAAAAAGGTGATGAGATCAATAGCCCAACTGAAGGGCACCTACACCAATGCACACAGTTGGCAGTTGGTCACAACTTGTGTTCCCCAGGGCTCCATACTGGTGCCAGTTATATTTAATACCTTTATCAATGATCTGGATGAGGGGATCAAGTGCATCCCTCAGTAAGTTTGTAGGCAACATCAACTTGAGTGAGTTTGTTAATCTACTTGAGGGTAAGAAGGCTCTGCAGAGGGATCTGGACAGACTGGATTGATGGGCTAAGGCCAATTGTATGAGGATAAGGAAGGCTCATATCAGATATAGTATGGCCAGCAAGACTAGGAAAGAGATTGCCATGTGGATGTGGTGATTAAGGGCGTGGTTTAGTGGTTTATTGTTAGTGCTATGATAACGGTTGGACTTGTTGATCTTAAAGGTCTAAACAGTTATATGATTCTATGGTTCTACTCAGTGCTGTAGTTGATAGATGTCAGGAGTGATCCATGCACTATGAGATTCTTGGGCTTCTATGGCTTTGTGAGTGATCTAAGGAGTTACTAAAATGGCTTCAGTGGCAGCTTTTAATTGTGCCACAAAGCAAAGATTTCCATGTGATTCTTGAAGAAAAGATTTGTGATAAAGACTTGTCAAAACAGCAGTCTTATTGTCAGTGGCAAGAACAATAGGTTACTCCTGCTGTGTTTGTTGAGTGACCTTTCAGATGGTTGGAGCAATGCAATCCATACCAATCCATAACATCCATCAGCACTAAGCTTCAGAGCGAATTGACAGTTTCAGCAGAGAAAATTGTCCAGCAAATCCTCTACTGTGCTGCTTCAGCCTTTATTATGCCAACAAACCAATCAAATTGAGCAATTTACTTTTTTGCTCTTTCTGCCTTCAAAAAAATTGGTATTCTACCCCTGTAAGATTTGTGTGAAAGAGGTTTGTTTCTTTCTCAGTGTGACTGCTTTGAACTGTTTCTACTAACTTTAGCATGGAAATTCCAAAGTAATCCTATAAAAAAAAAGTTATCTAGAGGATGTTATTTTCATCTGTGTGCTACTTTGGCTGTAGTTGTAAAATACCTCTCCATTATGAAGCAGGGTTAAGTCAGTGTGAGATCTCAAATCAGAGGAGTTTTTGCCTTTGGACAAGAAACCTCTTCCTATTTTCTGAAATCCTAGTTCTTCAGGTATGGAAAAAATGCCAGCACTCCCACTTGTCTGGCAGGCTGTGCTCTAAGAAGAGGGCCAAGATCCCTCAGTCAAAACATTTAAAAAATGTTTAGCCTCCTGAGCCTCTCATGACAAAACCCAAAGCCTGGCTTTCCAGAACTTGTAGTTCTTGCCACCTCCAGTAAAACTAAATGCAAGCTGCTGAATGCTCAGCAGTTTAAATAGTCAAACTGGTGCAATTTCTTAAATATGAGATTGAATAATTAAATACATTAAAAAAAATCCTAATTTGAGAGTAGAAAGTTCATCTCTTCATTGCTTATCAGTCTTTTGAGCTTTGAAGGCAAGTCATGCTTTTCTGAAGCCATGCTTGGACACCAAATGCAGAGGAACCTGTGCTCTTTTGTTATTTAACAGAATGCATGTGCTTGAAGTTTTTAACGTAAATGCAAGACCACAGACAGCTCATGGCAGCTCTGTTAGCTTGTAAGCCAACTTCTGGCATTGTTGTACTAGTCAGTTCCTGGATATTTTGTGTTTTGTCTATGATTCCAGACTGTCTGTATAAAAAAATATGTAGGCAGTAAATCTGTTCACAATGTGTTAACTTAATTTCATCATACATGTATTTCTATGCATTTAATTTGAGATAGCTGATATTCTGCTCAAATGCTGTGAAAAAAGCTGAAAATGGACCTTGTGTTCATAATATAAAATTGCCATGGAATATGATTAGTCTGACCCATTTAACGCGCTGAATTGATAGGTTAATTCCAAATGCTTGATATTGTTTCTCCACCTTTACAAAGGTGATAAATGGTATTGCTTTGCAGTTAATGATTGCTTTCTGAAGGGTCATGTTCAGGTTAGGCCCCTGAAGCTGGGTTGTATAGAACTCTTAGTTTATTCCCCAAGTTTTCAGTTTTCTTAGGCAAGTAATTAAAGAATTGTATTTTTATGCTCATCATTACTCGATTTCCTTACCAGGTTAAACTATTTAGTGCATTTTAATTGCATTTTAAAATTATATTTAAAATAAAGAGGAGAAAATTAATCATAATATGTACAGCAGTGAAACAGGGCTAATAGGTTTTGTTGTTCTTTGTTACTGGAAAGTCTTGATGTTTCTTAGAAGGTGAGCTTTTGTATTCCATGAAGCTTTTCAGGTCTTTCTATGAAATAATAACAAAATGTTCTTGTCTTTTAATACATATATTCCAAAAGAAACACTGATTTGACCTTCTCTGCATATCTCAATGTCCCTTTGAAATTGTTATTCTACCTGCAAGTGCACTGTATCAAGGGAAAAAGATTTCTGCATATTCTTTACTGAACTTCTACAACTAGCCTTAAAAACTAAAAGAAATTATAAACGCTCATAAAACAGAAAGGATTTTGCTACTAAAGTCTGTTAAAATCAGCAAGAGGCAGAGACAGCATTGCTCATATTAAAAAAGATGTTAAATGTAAATTTTTATCCCTCACTTTGTCACTTTCCCTAACAGCCTCTACCCTTGTATAAATAAGTTCCATAAATGTCCATTGTTGATCTTAAAGACAAAAGTTTTACCTCTGATAACATAGCTTGACCCCTTACCTAAATAATACAAATGGAGAATACTTACCTATGAATTTACCCAGTAGAGACAATTCTGTCATTGTAATGGGTGGAGAGATGTAGATCTAGAATCTTCCTTGGCTGACTCTTTACATGTAATTATTCATCCTCCCAGAGTTTCCTAGACATAAAATCATTCTTCCCTCTTTAATCTTCTGCTTTCCTTGTGATACGTAGAAAGTGACAGAGGTCATATGCCCCCATATTACTGCTTCACTGCCTTAATTCTGATATTACATATTCCCATAGGAAAATAGTACTTCATGCTTTTTATTCATGCACAAGAAAATAACAGAAAAATAGTAGTTACTGTAGCTTTTGCCATAGACAGCATGAATAGTGGTGTGTTTCGTTCAATACAAGAGTTCAGCTTCGAACATATTGAATTTCTTCTTATCTGTTTTATGTGCAGAGATAAGATGATAGTCTGTTCTACTTCTGTTGCCCTTAGCTTTTGTGCTTCCAAAATCTGCTGAAATATCCCAGAAAATGATTCTCACCTGCCAATGTAGATCACTTTACACAAGAGTCCTTCTGTGGGTCCATATTTGCCTCCTCTTATGGCTTCACTTCCCCTGATGTTTTCCTCTGCTTTCTACTGGGACCAGCTTTGCATTTTTACCTCTAGAGGAATATCCAGAGCAAAATTTTCAATTGATGTAGCTAGTGACCAGGTGATCTGTCACACTAGCAACAGTAGTGGCAAGGAATCACTCTGATCCCTCGAACTGATGAAAGGCAGCGGGTAATTGCAGGACTGTGCCTGGAGTCCCTAGTAGTGCCATAAGGACCAGCTCACATTTGTATCTCCCTGCTTAGCTGAACAGATATGGCTGTTGGCCTAGTTTCCCAGAACAGACTTTCCCAGACACTAAAATTTCTGTCTTTCCATGCCTTCTGTGCCACATTATCATTCCTTGTTCAGGTCTCACACATCAGCTCTTTTCGGAGAGCAGATGGTGCAGATACTCCATAACATCTCTGTAAGCAGGTCCAGGTTACTCTGCTGGCTGCAGGCTATAGACCTTTAATCAGTGAGGATGAGTGTTACATATTCCTGAACTAGGGATGGGGCTGGGAGCTGTGCTTTGTTTTTATAAACAGTGGTAGTCATTAAAACCCTGAGATGCTGCAATATCTCACAATAACATATGGTCAATATTTTTAGTATTTCACAGTGGGTTTTTTGGTAATTATCATGTAGTTCATTATAAAAGAGTGATGAATTTTAAGCTTTTCAAATGAATAAGAGGGAGAAAGCCAAAGATCAGGATTCCTGGGAATGAAGCAAAATGAATCATAATGCAGCCTATTATGTACCAGTACTCTTCATAAGTGCCATTCTGCCTCATCCTGGGAAGCTCAGACATAAAAATGCCATCATTTAATTTTTATGCCTGATTTTTTTTTCCTAAATTATTATTACAGATAACATATACGCAATGTAAAGGCTGACCACTAAAAATTAGAATAAAGTAATATTAATCTTACTCTAAAACATGTTTATTTCACACAAATGAAATTGTGTAAGTAGAAAATCATTGAGGGCTAATTCAGGACACAGAGAATAAATTGGAACTGAGAAAATATTTTAATTTGTCTTCCAAGTAGATATTCTGGCTTTCCACTGTCTTTGTTTGAAGAAGGTATGCCACAATATAAAGAGTAGGTATATTTGTTATAGTACGGAGATTGATTTTTATAAAAATTCAGTTTTAAAGTTTCCAATGTTGGGAAGTCCACCACTTCCCCAGGGAGATTTTTCCAATAGCTGATTGTCCTTATTGTGAAGAATTTTCCTCTGGTGTCCAACTGGAATCTTCCCAGGATTAACTTGTACCCATTATCCCTAGTCTTTTCCATGCGACTCCTTGTAAAAAAGGAGTCTGTTGTCTTCATAGCCAAAACATACCAAAACATGGTGATAAGGTGTCCCCTGAGCCTTCTTTTCTTAAGGCTGAACAAACTCAATTATCTCACCCTTTCTTTGTGTGACAGGCTTCCCAGTCCTTCATCATCTCTGTGGCCCTTCTCAGGACCTTCCCCAGCCTAACTGCATCTTTTTTGTATAGCAGGGGACAAAACTGAACACAGTATTCCAGGTGTGGCCTGGTGAGCACTAAGTAGAGTGAGATAAGACTTCTTTATCTCTGCTGTTGATGCCCTTGTTGATGAAATCCAGTAACCTGTTGGCTTTCTTTGCTGTGACAGCACACTGTTCACTCATATTGAGCTTATCTCCACCAGGCCTCACGGGTACTTTTCCAAAGAGCTGCTACCAGCTGGGTAGATCCCAGCCTATGCTGCAGTATTGGATTGTGTTTTCCCAGATACAAGACCTTACACTTGTCCTTGTTGAACTTCATAAGGTGGTTATTAGGTTGTTGGATGTTTTTTGTCATTCTTAATTTAAATCACGTTATAACTTTTTACAAGGGCATGAAGTGATAGGACAAGGGGAAATGGTTAAACTGAAAGAGGATGTGTTTAGATTAGACATTGGAAGAAATTTTTACTGTGAGGGTGGTGAGACATTGGAACAGGTTGCCCAGAGAAGCTGTGGCTGCCCTGTCCCTGGAAGTGTTTAAACTCAACTTGGATGGGGCTTTGAGCAATCTGGTCTAGTGCAAGGTGTCTGTGGCCATGGCAGAAGTTTGGAACTAGATGAACTTTAAGGTCTCTTCCAACCCAAATCATTCTAAGATTCTATAAGTTGGTCCAGGTATCCAGTTTCCAATTGAAAACTGCCTCCAGGGAAGAGGTAAGATATGAAGGAAAGGAAAAAATGAAAAGTTGGAAGTGCATTAAAATCTGTATCATCAGTTATCCTCAATCTCATTAGTTAATGACTAGTAAATAGGAGTAGTTTGACAATATCCTGCCCCTCTACTCTGCTCACAATACCTGGAATACTGTGTGCGGTTCTGGTGTCCTCAACATAAAAAGGACATGGAAGTGTTGGAACAAGTCCAGGGGAGGGCTACGAGGATGATAAGGGGACTGGAGCATCTCCCTTATGAAGACAGGCTGAGAAAATTGGGACTATCTAGCCTGGAGAAGAGAAGGCTGTGTGGAGACCTCATAGCAGCCTTCCAGTATCTGAAGGGGGCCTATAGGGATGCTGGGGAGGGGCTCTTCATTAGGAACTGTAGTGACAGGACAAGGGGTAACGGGTTCAAACTTAAACAGGAGAGGTTTAGAATGGATATAAGGAAGAAAGTCTTTCCTGTTAGGGTGGTGAAGCACTGGAATGGGTTGCCCAGGGAAGTTGTGAGTGCTCCATCCCTTGTGGTGTTTAAGGCCAGGTTGGACCAAGCCTTGGGTGACATGGTTTAGTGTGAGGTGTCCCTGCTTATGGCAGGGGGGTTGGAACTAGATGACCTTAAAGTCCTTTTCAACCCTAACTATTCTATGATTCTATAAGAAAGAACAATTTTGCACTGTTAAGACTGTTTTGCATCAGAGATTTGGGGTTCATGAGAAATGGACTCCAGTGCTTTTTCTAACTTTTAGCTTAAAATGCAGTGGGGAGTACTTTGTTGGGGTCCATTTCAGCTTCAGAAAAGAGAATGTCACAATTATGGCACAGATCATTGTCATTATTTCTGTGCTTCTGCTAGCGACAAAGCATGTGTAGGAATTTGTTGCTATTAACACAGCTGGAGATGGTGCATGTTTGAAGAAATGCAAGTACAGGCTGGCTTAGTGTCATGCTCCCATTATAACTGTAGAGAGTTGATCTTTCTTGACTTCTCTGTCACTCTCATGCTTCCATGTTGCTGTTATCTCCTCTGACCTTCATAGCCTGACCACTGTCATTGATTTTTAAGCAAGTGTCATTTGTGTTACAAGTTGGTTGGGACTTGTATCTGTCTTTATTAAGAGGTTTAAATTCACAATTACTGGTGGTGGGAAAAGAGGGAAAAAATTGTGGAAAGTGGGAATTTGCTGAGCTGTCAAAACAGAAGTAAGCTTAAAAAGGTTTTATGGCTAATAAAGCCTTTGAGGAAACAAGCATAGAAAAATATATCTGCAGCCCAATGCAATAAAATTTCAGTGTCCTTAAAATGATTACAATAACAGTAACAGCTGTGAAGTCAGGCAGCTCACAAATAATCCAGTGAGTATTTCTGTGCTCAGAAGTTATTTTGTTGCTTTATTAATCCTGAATTTGCAAATTTAATCATTACTTACCTAAATTTAAGGCACAAGCCACTTTCAGACCAAATTAAACCCATTTAATGCTGAAATACATGTCTTCTCTAAGCCTTTGCTTATGTATATGTGCTTCAAGAGATATGAACTTGTACTGAAACATGGACAAAAGAATCAAATTCAGACAGACAAGTCAGGCTGTTGTAATGTCATGGACTTGAAGCATCAGTGCTCAGGACTTTCATTATAGTTATCGGATGAGTTACTCTCAGGGGCACTTCCAGACAAGAGGAATAAATACAATTTTGGTGTCTAAATGTTTGGTTTTTTTTTAGGCTTGGTAGGTTCAGAAAGAATTTGGTGGTAACACTGTAAATTACTTTGATGTTAAAGCATTCCCAGTAATCCTTGCTGTGTCACTTACCTTCTCTGTGACCTGGAACAAACCACTCTAATTCACAGTTTCTTCTCCATTGTATATATAATATGCATCTTTCTTGTGTTGAGTGTGTCTTCTTTTGTGTCTGGAAAAGATAAGTAGGAGGTGAGGAAGAATGGATTCAGTAGCTTTATAGCAGTGGTTGCCAACCTGATGTCTTCTCCGACATGCCATGTTCTACCTGAGGTGGCAGGAGCACTCACTCCTTCCACAGGGCATGTGTAGATACACCACTTCCCAATGCAACAACTTTCTTCTGGATTGCAGGGTGCATGGCTCAGATGTTGGTAGCTAGCTGCCAGATCGAAGAGGTTTGGTAAGTGACCTTCCAAGTCAAAGAATAATGGTTTTGATGTGCTGGAAAATGCAATAAAGCCAGTTTCTAGGACATAGGAGTCATGGGGAAGAGGGGAGTGAAACTCTCTTGAGGATAATAAAGGTTCTGTTTACTGTGATGGCATGAGCAGCTCTCCCATAGTTCACTTACTGCTGAAATTTGCACACAAAGAGGTTCACATACTTCTATTTCATACTTCAGTAGCTGAGTTTCCCATTATGTTGCTTGTTAAAATATTTACTGATCTTAGCAGAAAGAAAAAAAAAAACACAAAAAAAACCCACAGAAAAAAACCTCCAAAACCTCAGATAATAAAAGAGAAGCCAAAAAAAAAAGGAAAAAAAAATTAAACTGTCCTTAAAATAAAAGCTTTCCTAGATTTGTTTTCAGCTTTTCTGTCTCGAAGAAGTGCTGTGATTACCAATTCTGAAATCACATCAGTGATAAGCTACTATTCATATTTTAAGTCTTGGCTATTTCTATCTGAAGGGCACTGAGCCTTGGCCTCCAGGACACCATGCCAGGGACCCTCTCTTCTCCTTCATGGCAGCATCACACCTGGATGACCTTCAGGAGCAAATCACCTTCTGATGAGATACATCAGACTCTCCTGAGAGAAAAACTGCTATTGCAGCAAAACTGCAAGTTGCATCTACCCTTTAAACCAACAGGAGATAAATGGGATGCTCTTCATACTGACTTTAAGGGAAATGAGTCACAGTGCAAGGGCCAGGGTGTCACTGTGGATTAAGAACTGGTTATGAGATAGGAGAGAAAGATTCGTCATGAACCGCTGCTTCTCAGTGTGTAGAAAGATTAGTGGTACCCCATGGGCAAATTGTTTCTGTTAGGAAGAACTATGGAGGATTTAGAAAAATTCCAGATGGATTTAAATACATTTAGGATTAAGAAGCACAATGGTAGATGAAATTCAGCTGGAACAAGTGTGACAGAATGATAGATATTAACAAAAATAGTTCTTTCTGGAAAAAAAAAAAAAAGGGGTTATTGAAATTCGTCATAGTCTGGGCTATGAGGCTGTGAGAAATTTTGAAGGAAAGATTTGCTGTGTTCAGATACATGAATCCTACCCTTGGCACAGCAGCTCATACTTTCAGACTTAAAAATTTAAAACAAAGCATGCAAATCCTGAAGTCGGTGCACCATTTCCCTGCTGTGTTTCCAAAAAAATAAACCAGACTAATGCATATCACTGAGGTCAAAAGTTGGGCAGGCGGTTTTTTAAACAGTGAAAGATTTTTACAAGTAATGAGCATATACATAATCGCATTAACTAATTGTTTATAGAATTATACCATAATCTTATTTCTTTATTTTCAGAAGGAATAGTCTTGCTGCAGGGTATAAGGCAAATTTCTGATCTCTCTTCTTTGTCTAGGCTGCACTGCAGTGGGTGCACATGGAAACAGATTGCATGGCTGAGATTATCAACCCAATCTGGGAACATGAGATTCATGTGTTTTATAAGATTCATGTAAGGATGAAATGACATTGTTCTGCAGTACTATGGAGATTGTGTTGCATGCTAAGAAAGTGATACTGCTATAGACTGTTGCCCTTCCAATGAGGGGAACCCAATTTGATGTCAATGCACAGAAACATTATTCAAAAATGCCCAGGTGGAACTTTCTTAAATAATTATTTGAAGCTACAGATTGCATCTTAAAAGTCAATATTTAAAAACACTAGAGGAAAAGAGAATCTTCAACGTGAAAGAAGCTCCTGTATGTGTCTGCTATGTGAGCAACCTAAAAAGCCTTATAAACACTCAGAATAAATACAGAGATAGGAAGGTCCAGCAAAATTATTTGTTAGTTTAAACCTCAGATTAGGTTCTAGAGTGAAATAGCATCACTATAAGACACTGATCCTCAGTGAACCCATCAAGGTGATTGTCAGACTAGGATTTCTGGTAGATTATTTTTAATAACATGAATCTGTGGGGTAAAGACCCAACTGAGAAATACTTTTACAGTTCTAACCCTCCACTCTCACCTGCAGGGCCTAATCCGCATGTGCCCATCATTTTTTAATTAAAGTTGATTACCAAAATGAAATTCTTCAACAGATTTGGTCCATTCAGCTTGTTTTCAAAAATGTTGGGTGTCTGTCTTGTTACCCATCTGTTTAATACCTTTTTCCTTTAAGACACATTTCTAAGGTTAAAGTTGAAATGCAGTTATTTCAGAATTCAGGGTGAAAGCCAGATGACCTCATTCTGGTGCCAAACCTAGAGTTGCTGGATGCTGCTCATTGTCCTCAGGGATAGGGATGTTATCCACTTCATTTGACATCACTGTGGACCCCAAGAGACAAGTGGAGACATACCCACATACGGAGATTATTAGGCACGTTGTTTCTTCCACCAATTAGAAGGGACTTTTGGAGACTCCAGAAGACAGCCCAGGCTGCAAAGTATTTCCCTGTTTCATTGAGACACAAGTAGGATATTCTGGGATCCAGTGTGTCTAGCGCTCCTCTGATGCAAGGCACCAGTAGCATGTAATATGTTCTGCCTGTCTTCTGCTTATTACTGTAGGAGTTAGAAAATGAAGCATGAGATGAAAAAGATCTAACTGAAGTTGGTCTGAGCAGTTTTAGCTTCCACATCCTAGGAGAGTGCTCTGTGTACCAGCCCTGAGTGGTAGCACTGTTCCTCATCCTTTCAATAGCCTAGTGGTTCGTCTTCAGACATAAAAGCAACAGAGGAAGACAGACAACATGCAAGAAAGAACCTGACTCTTGCAGCAGTCAGGGGGAAGGAAGACTGCTGGTTCAAACTTACTTCTCCAACATGTGTGCATTTTACCCTAGTAAATACTGAAAGCAGTTTCACAATAAAAATTAGTCTAAGTAAAAAGTGTCTCCTTCCCAAAATTCCTAGGCCCTGGGTTCAGGTTCTGCCTCTGGATGAGATGTGGATTCAATGCTGTTCAAGCCAAACTTTTGAACTTTCAGGAACAATATAGGTGGAGTATATAGGTGGAGATACCATTGTGCCTGAGTTTGGATAGGAAAAGAGAAGCTGGGTGTGAGAGTTGCATTTAATGCCACAAAAAATGCACTTTCTGATACTGCTGGGAGGTCTGTAGTTAAGCACTCAGGCAACTTTCAAGCTGTAGAAAAATGCTTGGCAATTTTAGTGCAATACTTAGCGCTCTTAGAAACAGCAAACTGGCCTTCATTGTCTCTGTCCCGATTTAAGCAAATTTTAGATGGATTGAACCCTACCTTACTTAAGATTTCACCGGGGATTAGACTGACATTTAGGTTTAAGAAATGCAATTCCCAATGTCAGGCCTATTTCTGTACTGTAGATTATTCTTCATTTTTGCAGAAAATGATTCAATTGAACTAATCTGACAGGGCTGACTGGATGTCCATTTTAGTGCTGCATTACAATTGCTAAACAGAGTATTGGAAGGACACTAGGTACAGTGTGATAAAGACAATACATAATTTGAATGATGGCACTAAGGGGACATTTCAGAGTTCAGTAAGTGGGTTTCTGAAGACAGTTGGCAATGGGGAGGAGGAAAAGCAAATGAGAGCAACTGCTTGTGAGACTGACAACCTCAGCATAACACTGAGGTACATGTTGCTCTCTTTGGGCTGGGAGCAGGCTTGGCAAACATTAGCAATCAAGCCATCTGTATAACTGGATCAGATTTTTCACTATCAGAATGGATGAATTTATGGGATTGTTTTGACAGGCATGTAGGGGAATACAGAACATACAGTTTTCATCATTGTTTACTTCTGTTTTTCCTCTTGTTGCCTTTGATATTGTCCACTGGCTTTTGTTAGAATTTGAGCTCTATTTAGCTCAACATGCAGAGCTGGCCATGCTGCCACTGTCACTCTCTGCAGAACTCCTTCTGTTCATTCATTTACATGTTTTCTTCTTGTTCTTTAACTGGAAGGGGAAGCTTTGAGCTTTGAATCATTAGGTCCAGGTTAAAAATAGACATTCCTTTATTCAAAGTGGTTGTTCTCATTCATCAGATTTGTAGTTTATCTTGGGAATTTCCTGGAAACATAGCATCCATTTGTAGTGTTGTTCCTGTAATTGCAGCATGAAGCTGTACTGGTATTGAGATCAACATCCAGTAATTCAGAACTACTCTTTTTTTGGAGTGGTCTAGCTGGCCATTCATAAGACACATCTGCACCATAACACTCTTGCCTCCTACTCCAGGCATCTGGAAGGCTACTAACTCCCCATTGAGGGAGAAGTTAACTTTACCTGAATCAGGATGTTCTAAATATGCTCTAAAATCAGCAAGATGTGCTTTAAAACCAGTCAGATTGCCTGTGCTGAAAAGGTTTGGAACAAAAATTTTGGTAGAGGAATGAGGGAAATTTTTATGACAACTGAAAGTTAATTTTTTGGGTTGCATGGTTTTCTCTACTACCCTTTCTCCATATTTGATAGGGAGAAATATATATTGTCTTTAGAGAAAGGCAGTAGTGCTGGTCTTTCTATTCTTAGATCCAGAAGGGATGAAGGTCAAATAATAGCAGGCTTTTATATAACAATACTAGGCATCTGACAAAGAAAGTTGGTATCATTGCCTTCATTTTATGGATAGTGAAATTGAGGGTCAGGAAGATGTCGTGACCAGGGTAACTTGATAGATCTCTTCCAGATGAAGACATACTCTGTTCCTCATCCATAATTTGTTCAGCAACAAATGTTCTCTCACTTATGTATAAAACTACTGAAGACAATGGGACTGTATAGACAGATTTAAAAAAAAAAGGTTAGCAAATGCTATATGTTTTGTAGCAGTGACTGAGAAGAAAATAATTTAATAGGATTGTTCTCAGTTGTGCCAAATTTCTGAGACCAGATTCTAGAGATAACCACATTTTTCTTAGAAGTTGAACAAATGAAAAATGATATCTTTAATAGGCTATAACAGGAAAATTGTAATCTGATGTTCTGTTACTTAAATTACTTTTGTATGTGGATTGTTCCTTAGCATTTCTGTTTTCAGCTCCCTCACTGGGAGAGATTTAGATATTAGAAGATACAGAATATTATTTTCACCAAGCAATCTAATTTTCCGGTGTTCAATGTCCAGTACACTTTGTGGAAACATTTTAACAAACAATCACATAAAGTTGAGCTCCCAAGTCCACTCCTGAGCATTTAAATGGATTACACTATTTCTCAGAAGTGCTTAGTAGCTAACATTAGAGATACTTATTCCTGTACTTTCATTTCAGATTAATCTCTAAATAAAATATCTTTGTAGCCTATGTCTGATATTTTTTTTGGTTTTGTTAGACAAAATTCCTGATGAAGTTATAAGGACCGGATTGGTTCATGATTATTTTAGCTCAGACAAGTAGGTATGGATTGGATTATTTATTTTTCACTTGGTTAAAATGTATAGGGAATATTTTATGGTTATGTCATGATGTTAAATCATGACATCAGAGTCTTGGACTGAGTTGTTTCATCTGAACGGATAATATAATTCTACCATATAACACTGGCTATTCTTAGCAGAGATACAAGCCATATTCTCTAGTGCAAGATCTGTGCCCTGAAATGTGAGATTAAATAAAAGCAGCAGTGAAATATTTTGCAGATGACTCTGTCAGGCTTTAAAACTATATATATCTACATAAACCCGAACGGAAAAATTTATGTTTCATTCCCCATTTATGTCTTCATTGTCATTAACCTGTCAAACAAAATATTCTCTACAAATAATAGGAGATAAAGATTGAGTGAAACAGAGTTCTACTACTGGTTCAGTCGGGTCTTAATCTGTCAACTGAAAAATAAGGTTTAAGCTGTCATTCATAGATTGAGATGGCATTAGAAGTTAAAGCCATGGAAGGAAGTTAGTTATAAATTAATTTTCTGTACTTTCTGACTGTCTTTTTATCTTCCAAGCTCTAGAGAACTGGAGATAGAAACCTAAAAAGGACCTCAAAAGAATTATTTTCAACTATGAGATATATCACATTTTGGTTTAGCTGCTATTATCATATCATAGCACAGTTAACTTGAGAGAAAATGCGAAAGAGAAATCTACAGGAAGTGAAATGAGAGAAAGGTAGGAAACCCAAAATAACTAGTATCTCAAGATCTCAGCTGGCAACAGTTATGTCACCTGCAAAAGATGCTATGCCACCCAATAGTCAATTCTTCCTAAGGCAAAAATCTGAATTAAAGCTGATCAGAAACCTTCAAGGCAATCAAAAAATATAGTGGTAAAATCAAGAAGAGCTGTTAGAGATATTGCAGGAGACCTTAATTTTCTTTGATGTAAAAAGTGACAGCCAACCTTAAGAAAACTTGAAAAGCATATGTAGCTTTTATGAATACGTCTTTTGCTGCTGCTTTTGTTTTTTTCTGGCACATGCTTTGTATTTCTGAGGCTTATATAAATTGTGATTTCTCTTCTAAGAGTTCACCATTACTGCTGTACTGATATGTGTTAGCATAGGCTTCTGAGAGGAAATGCACGAGTTGGACCTCGTGTTGTAGCATTTCTTGAAATTGAGTGGCCATAGGCCAGAGAATCACTTTCTGACATACGGCTCCGAGTGCCTGCAAGGACCATCACCAAAAAGAGGTTTCCCTCTCTTGTTCCCCTGTATAGGGAATTGAAATGACCATCTTGACAGCTCAGAAAAAGTAGTGTGAACCCTACCTCCACCTTTAGCTTTCCTCCAAGTCTTCAGTCTTGATAAAATAGTTTCAGCGTCAGGGATTTCTAGAGTCCTCTTTCGACTATTGCAGTTTCTTTCTGGATTATCTCACTATTTGTTCCTCATCTGAACCACTGTATTTTGTCTTTCCTTCTTGGTGTATGTAACACTTCCCTTTGAATTAATTCAAGCTGAAAACCAAGCACAGTATGTGAAAGATCACAAATAGCGGCTGTTTCATGAGTACTGTGTACTTGCGCTGGGGATGTGTGGGAGGGTCAAGGGCAGGAGGACAGATGATGTTTGCAAGTTGTCTTCTGGTAACAGTCCTTGTAGAAACCTGAAATCAGATGGCTGATGTTGATGTATGATGCTGCTGCAAAGCAGTCTAGTGTGCTTAACACTACTTGTGAGAACTGTGTATTCTCTCTATGTAAACAAAGCTAAAGGTAATCACTGTGCAAGCTGTGCAACACTGAGCAAAATACAACATTGAGCAAAATGCAACACTAAATTAAAGCAAAGCAGAAATAGTGCATAGAATGATGTTCTGGCATTTTTGGAGAAAGGTTTTGAATATTCAACTCTACTACAACACAACTGTCACAGAACTGTAATAAACAGTACTAGTATATATCAGTGTTAAGAAACTGGAAAAATGTATTGGAAAATATTGTGTTATAAATTAATAATTTTTAATGTGAATCATCGAATGTGGTAGTGTGATCAATAGTAGTACTGGTACCAGAGAGTACTGGTTCTGCAGCTTTCCTGAGCTGTTACGAATGACAATTTCTTAGCCTAAGAAACTGCATGTGAATTTGTGAACCTGTGTGTCTTAGTTTGGTATTGCATGAGAGTTACCAGGACTACTCCTGGATGCTCAGACTTGCAAAAGAATGGCCTTTCAAAGCCATTTTCTCTTCTATTTTCTCTCCAATGTTCTCTCTCTGTTGTAGAATTTGAATGCTGTGATTACATTCCTCATGGCTGTCGCTGCATTGGCTTGTAGCAGCATACCTTGTTATTGAAGCTGAGGAATGGTTTTTCAGGGAAGGAGGGGTAAGCAGGAGGTTGAGCTTTTACAAATGAGACTCCCTTGGTAAAAAAATGACACCAATGCAGACTTTGTCTGCACTGCTGTGTGGACTTGCTATTTCAGTAAAAGCCCACTTGCTGACACCAATCATTTCCCTAAAATTTAAGCCAACATCTTCGGGAGAAAAGATTTAATTAACACATAAGCCCCTGAGTCACTGTGACAATCTGCTTTCATAGTGATGGGAATAATCACATTTCTACTCACTAACAGTCCTTGAAGTAGAGGGGTTTTATGAATAATCTATAGTACATTTTTTCTTTCATTACAGAAACAATCAGATTCTTTTGTTACTTTCACACAAGAACATTTCTGTCTTAGACATCTAGAAAAATTCCAGATTTATCTGGTGCCTTGAGGGGCTACCTCTGTTTGTGTGACAGGAGGTCTCTTGAGCCTTTTGGGATAGTACCATGAAGGGAGGGTGAGCAATTCCATTCTAACAGAGAACCACATGAGACATGCCATTATTTAAATAGAGGTGCCTTTAGGGCAGTGTATACAGAACCCAATACAATAAATAAATAAATAAACTGTGCTCATTGCAGACAATAAATAAAACTGTGGCAATGATTACCATGATATAAGATTGGATTAAAAAGCTTTCACTGTGAAGCAGAAATAACAGTGTAAGTACACAACTTTGAAAAAAAAAAAAAAAAATCCTTTTTTTCCCTTAATGCAGTTGAAAAGATCATGTCTAATAGTACATACTTTTTTGACACCTCTTTCTCCTACTTGTTATAAATCCTTGAAGGAAAAAACACAGAACCTTTTTTTCCCTAGGTTAGTCTCATGAAAGATGTTTCTGAATTACCATGGCATAAGTTAGATAAGTATCAAGATCATAAAGTTTAATTTAATGGTCTTTGGGGCTTTATAATATTGAGAATAATTCTATAATCACAATTTAGACAGAGAACTTTGTATCTGTTGTTCTCACTGGTCATTGTTCTATCATTTCCTTACCTTTTTACTTTTTTAATACTTTTGGGTTTGATTCCACAGTACCAAAAACCAACTAAACAAGCTATGATCTGTATATTAGGAACAGAATGTTCTTAATGCATCTTTAGAGTTGTAACAACTCTAATAACCTGAAATTTTTGCAAATATAAATTTTGCATCTAGAGAAGTGCTTTTTTAAGATGATAGAAGTCCTCTTATGTTAGACTTGGTTGCAACCTGTTTTCTAAATTAAAAAATGTAAATGTGGCATTGACAAAGGTTAAAAAGATTTAAAGCGAGTTCTGCAGCAGTGCATCCACACACCAAACTAAATCCTATGTATCTAATCAGTGTCCTCTGGACTGTGTGCCTTACTCCATTGTTTACTTTCAAATCCATAATAATTTTGTATCCCTTCACTGGGTGAAGATTCATTTTAAAAACTAATGAATTTAAAAATACGTTTTTCCCTTGTCCATTTGATACTGAGCCTGCAATTTGACTTTCATTGTTTGTTTCCCTCCTTGTCTCGTCAATCCTTTTCTCTCTTTCTGTCCTTTTACTTTATTACATTTTTTATTGAGGACTGAGATGAACTGGTTGCTGCATCATGGGCCCATTACACTTCCTAACAATTCCATTTACACCTTATTGTTTGTCTTATTGCTGGAAAATTCAGGTGATTCATCATGCCTGAAGAAGCACCTGATCCCAATTCCCTTGGTATCATGATCACTATGTGACAGGAATACAGTTAGTGGTGGCTTTCAGACTCTAACAGGCCAAGGTGATAACTCTTTTGGGACTTTTAGCCTCTCAAGTATTGATGAGTTCCATTTTCGTAATGCTCTGTTTTCTTGCTCCCTTTCAACAGCCCCCTGAGTGTGGAAAAGGGCTTGGAGTTAATAAAGGAAGTGGCAGATATCCTGAAGCTGCAGATGAGCTCCTTCGATGATGTCAAGTATGTACATGGAATTCGCCCCTTTTTATTTTATTGGATTTCTCACTGGTTTTGAATACTTTGTCTTATAATCAAATATCTGTTCTCAGAGTTAGTGAGAGTGCGCAACAGACAATAAGGAATATCATAATGATCTTTATAACTTTCCCTACACTTCCTAATCTTCTGTAGGGAAAAAGAATCCAATCTAAGTGCTGTAAAAATATTGCCAACCTTATTTAACAGTTTCTAGGTAAGGAAAGTCCTGTAAAGGGTCATTATAGCCAGTGTTGCTGATGGGAATAATTGCATCAGGGATGGCTAAGTACTTGGTTTCCTGGCTTTGAGTCTGGCATATAGCACACTAGGTCATGCTGCATGGTCAGCTACTCAATTAACAAATCACAGGATGTTCAGCTATGTTGAGCTACTGTTTTCCTTATGATCCATCCTGGTGATTGCTTGTTGATTTCCTGAAGTAGGAGATTATGATTTGCCATGCGCAGTAAAAAATTTAGATTAGGGATTTTCTGCAATCATTTTGGGTAGAAACATTTACTTCATAAAACTTAATTCTTCCCTTTTAAACAGAAGATAAAATTAGTTTGATAGAAAAGTAGTGGAAGAGAAGGGTCAACTGTGGGAGGGTTTGACAGCTTGAAAGAAGTCTCATCTTGGCGCACAGAAAATAACTGATGTCTGGGTAGCATCCAGTTCTTGCCTATGTTTCAGAAGGTTTAGGGCTGCTTATTTTGGCCCATGACTCAGGTTGCTGAAGAGCAGCATCTTTCTCAGCCTTGCTAGTGCTGCCATCAGCTTTTGTTTAACATTCGGTTCCCTTGTAACGCTGTGTTTTAAGTCACAGTCTGAAGATGCTTCATCTTTGGTGGAAGTGTTTATTACTATCTTGAAAAAAAGGTTTACTCCTCCTACTACTGTAAATGTAGGGAGAAACGGACTACTGGTGAGAAAGTATTCTTAGAAACCTGTCAAATACCAGACATATTAGCCTTAGTAGTATAGAAGGAAAATATTCTTGTAATTATTTTTTCTAACCAGTTCTTTGTATTGTTGAATGTTTTTTGCTTGTATTTTATGAANTACTGGTGAGAAAGTATTCTTAGAAACCTGTCAAATACAAGACATATTAGCCTTAGTAGTATAGAAGGAAAATATTCTTGTAATTATTTTTTCTAAACCAGTTCTTTGTATTGTTGAATGTTTTTTGCTTGTATTTTATGAAATGCAGTTTTTATGAAAACTGAGTTTTAAAATAGCAAACCCCAATAATATTATTTGTCTTGCTTGTAAAGAGAATTTAAGTTCTTGATGGAATATTAGCAGATAAAGACTCCTGCACATTAAAGGGGTAATCTCATGGAACAATTTCTCTGCTGGAATCAACTGATTCTGCTTCATTAAGTTCATTCATTTACAGTACAAAAGCACCTTAACCTACCTTTCTAATTTTTAGCATAAAGCCTTTAGGTTATTTTTTACCATTTGATAAACCACCACATTGCAATTGGCAGGCTGTAGATTCATTATTTAATAAAAAATATCCCTCCAGTGATATAGCTAGCTATGAACAAACTTTTCTCTTCTTTAAAATGCATGTCATTGAGAAAGCTGCTTATTTTGCATCTATACATACAGTCATATGACTGTACTGAAAGTACTTGTATGGTCATTACTTTAAAAGTGTGTTATGAATTATAATAACTCCAAAGAGGACAGAACATTGTGTCTATCACCACAATATTTTTAAAAACTATTTTATATTTTCAAAAGTTCTATGAATCTGTTATTTGGGAAGGTTACCCAAATCTCAAGTGAGTGAAGAGTTCATCCATAAACTTTCTTTATTCAAGAAAATGAGATGCTTTGACCCTTAAACCTATGAAATGCTGGAGAAAAGTGGAGCTGGCCAGTAGATGTAGCAGCAGTAGAAGCTTTAGAAAAAAGCTTTGCCAAGTAAAGAATTAACACTTTTTGGATGTATTCTTTTGTCATCACAGCACAATTACCAGTGAATCTGAAGACCCTGTTTAGCTTCTGAGTGGCCTCTTGGAGACAGGTTTCAGGAAAAACTTGATGTCATGGCTGTTCCTAATGCACCATTGACATTTTAAAGTGTGAGAATGAGACCTCTCAGGAAATATGACTTAAGGCGTCGCAGGTGACTTAGATTATTTTATTTTACTGGCAAGTAAAAGTACTCTTTTTCTTAAGGAGTCTTTTTTTTTGGTTTTGTTTTTTCGTTTTTGTTTTTGCTGGGAGATAATATAGAAAAAGCTACTAGTAAGCCTGAGACCAAGGATTTACGAAAGGGGTGGAAATATAATATACTAGTCTACTTTGAACTACGAGCGAATTATTAGCTGGTATAAAATTCTCGATTTTCCCTCCAAGAATTCTGAATTATAAGAAAGTAACAGCATAGGTCTGATATTTTTTAGACTACTGCAAAGATTTCAAAGTACAGACACCTTTATTGCTGACATGGACAGTGGGATTGAGTGCACCCTCAGCAAGTTTGCCGATGACACCAAGCTGTGTAGTTAGGTTGATACACTGGAGGGAAGGAGTGCCATCCAGAGGGACCTTGACACGCTGGTGAGGTGGGCTGATGCCACCCTCATGAAGTTTAACCATGCCAAGTGCAAGGTCCTACAGCTGGGTGGGAGCAATCCCAGGCACAGCGACAGGTTGGGCAGAGAAGAGATTCAGAGCAGCCCTGCAGAGAAGGACTTGGGGGTGGTGGTTGATGAGAAAATGAACATGAGCTGGCTTCAGTGTGTGCTTGCAGCCCAGAAAGCCAAGCGTATCCTGGGCTGCATCAAAAGGAGCGTGACCAGCAGTTCAAAGGAGGTGATCCTGCCCCTGTATTCTGCTCTCGTGAGACCTCACTTGGAGTATTGTGTGCAGTTCTGGTTTCTCAACATAAAAAGGACATGGAAATGTTGGAAGAAGTCCAGAGGAGGGCCACGAGGATGATCAGGGACTGGAGTATCTCCCATATGAAGACAGGCTGAGAAAGTTGGGACTGTTCAGCCTGGAGAAGAGAAGGCTGCGTGGAGACCTCATAGCAGCCTTCCAGTATCTGAAGGGGGCCTATAAGGAGTTAAGAGTTCTTGTATTTTCTTTG